>DWKC01000871.1:0-11282 GCA_018249195.1 Racta chiria
ATTACGTAAATGGATTCAAAGAAAGATTGAATGTGAATAAATTACTTTGTTTACACGTGTGCTTGTCATCATTATCCTATTAATTTTATAAATGCGAAAGTTTGAGAATGGATGGATGGACGGACGGACAGACGGACTATGAATGGATGGATCTTAAGAAGGTGATAACGCCATTAACACCATTCAATTGTGTCGATTTGTAACTACGTAATCTAAGCCTTACTTACTTAAGTATTACCTTAATGTAATGAAATATATATTATTAATGTTAGTATTTAAATAAAAGTATAGAATCTAATATAATTTATGTAATTGCTTAATTATAATGTAAATTTTTAATTAGAATTGTACTACTCTATTTAAGCTAATATTTGCTTGCCATCGTAGGCGGACTGTGGCAGAAGAAACCTTATTAACGTTCAGATACCTAACTCTGTACCAACTTTCAGGCAAATACATGAATTTGAATTTGATTTGATTTGATTAAAGACCTGAATTTTGCCCACTTCTAATTGTATTTTCGCGAAATACCATTTAATGAACGACAATATTAACATAGTGCTCCATCATCAGACCAGCGATGACGGAGCTCGAAGGTAAGAGATTGGAATGCCTAATAGTCAATTTTAATATACACATCTATTTTTTTTTAAATCGTCTATCGATATTTGAGAAGATATCTAAGAAGTTCTGAAAAACTTCTTAAATTCTTAAGAAGACCTGATGCATAATTGAGTTAGCAAAAAAAAGATTAAATATTTTTCCTGAACGATTACCCTATTATTCGCGGGGTGGGTTGATCTAAAAGCGTATTTTTCGTTTTAGCACGCAAACTAACAGACGGGTTACCAGTGACCACCGCTGCTCATGGACATTAAAAAGTAAAGGATAGACCCCCTCTTGAAACATCAGCAAGCGCATGGAAGGTAAAGAACGAAGGAAAGCAGAGTATAATCGAAACAACCGAAGTATGTTCATCTGATGATGAAACTGATGATAAAGGAATAGGAAAGAGATCAAGGTACCCCAGACGCGCCAAGATTCTGCTCCAAGATAACAAAGGAATAGGAAATAAACCTACTTACCCCAGATGCGTCAATATTCTGCTCCAGGATGAAATAGGAATAGGAAAGAAACGAAGGTACCCCAGATGCGTCAACATTTAGTTCCAGGATGACAAAGAAATAGGAAAGAGAAAGAAAGTTGTATTATTTTTAAAAAAACATCGTAATAAATGATTAATCATCAATTAGTGTTTGCGTAAATCAGTTTTATTCGGTACTTTACCTAATTTGATCACAGATAAACTCTAAACTAGATTATTTGCAGATTAGTGGACAAAAGCACGTGTTTTCGTTCATGTTAACGTTAAGTACCTATATGATAATGATTCGAAGAAACGCTCATAGTCCGATGGCCTGTTTCGATTGTTGGGCTGAATTATGCAATACAGGGTGCGGACTAAAAGTGGCTAATTGTGACAAAAAAAAACATCATTGCTTCCGTGCTTCTAAGGACATGCAAAGGTCTCGGTTGTTACCTTTAGATATAAATATCTTAGGACAACTCACACACGGTTATTTACCCCAAGCTAATCGAAAGCTTGTACTATGGTGATCAGACAACTGATAAACAGTCATATATATTTTTGAATACATACTACATACATTTGAATAGTATACTTAGATATTTTTAAAACCCAGAGACACAGAATAATATTCCTAAACACTGGACCAACAGGCCAGTCAGCCAGTCGTTAATCCTTGTCAGAGTAACTTCAAAACTCTCAATACTTGGTTTGGCGATTAACCCAACCAACTCCGTTGGAGCAGCGTGGTGGAGTATGTTTTAGGCCTCAGTTATTAGTAACCCGTGCTCAGAAGTGGGCCATTAATTGGTTGTAGCTATACAGAGGAGAATATATTTCCAAAGACGTGACGTTACGTGCAGCAAATATTTGTCCAGATCAAGTACAGGAACAGCTTCACTGCTACCAAGTTAAAATGTTTCAGACGGGAAAAGCTGGTGGCGGCCATTTATCTCATTGACGTTTAATAAAAGAGACCCGCTATCTTACCATTTATCTACAGGATGCTCTTTGCGATATACGAGTATGTACGGATTCTCTTATTTACAGTACAAATACTATGAATCTAAATATCGAGCAGTTCTCGAGTCTTGCCTCAAACCAATAATCACCTGCTATTGAGCACGAATCTCTTCTTCTAAATGAGAAGGTAGAAGAAGAAGCGAAGACGGTGAGAAGAATATTCCAATACACTAAATACAGATTGATGGAGAATTCTGGGGTTAGTGCCACAAAACCCTCGATATGAATTAACGGCTACTATCTATCGACACCAGCCAGGATCGCCAGCTTCACGTACCCTCACAAGCAAGAAGCGCTCAAGATTTTTTTGCCGCAAGCGCTCACTTGTATGCCAGAAGCGCTCATTTTTTTGCCACTAGCACTCATTTTTTCGCTACCTCGCGCGCCTTTTGCTTAACTCGCACAACTATGTAGACTCAACGCAAGCTGCTTGAGTTCGTATTAGCGTCCGTTAGACAATGTTTATTTCCAGGCGCCTCTTTTAACAATATAACTTTATGATGATGAAAATCTATCTGCAAATTAATTTATATTATGATCCAGTTGTTGTTTCTTTGACACCCAAGCAAACGTAATGATAAGAAAGATAATTATCCATCTAAACTACAATTACACGCACGTCAATTGAATTGCGTGTAGTGTTTGGTATAGCGATATAAGAGATATCTTGTTACAAATCAAAACAGAATTTACGATGTTTTGAAACGGTTCCATGTTCTTATCGAGCTGGAGCTCCAAAATCTGAATAGAAAGAGAAATAAAATCGTTATTGAAAATTACAGATTTACATTCTATATTCTTCACTATTATCCCACTTGATAGTAAATGGCAATGTCTTGGATGGTAAAGCTCATTAACTATTCACGCTAGTAATTTAATTAAATCCAATCGCGGTTCGTCAAATAACGGGGCAAAAGTGTTTCTTAACGACGTAAATGAAATTGAAATTATTAATTCATCATAGGAACATCGAACTCGCATAATGAACGCTCTTCTTCAGGGTCGGCTTTACTTTGCGATTCCATTGGTATAATCTGGTATCCGTTTCTTTTTTCGGCGACGGTGACTAAATAGTCACCGTGATGCCATCACACGGCTCGTCTGCTCGTTGGTTAGTTAAATGAAATCAATAGTTTATTGCAAGGCTGGCTTCAACCCCAATATGGCCCACTACTGAGCACGGATCTCTCCTCATATTGCGGACGCCTACATACTCCACCACGCTGCTCCAGCACGGATTGGTAGAGGGGTTAGTGGCCTACCCGAGGGTCGGAAGTTTTTATACCAACCGAAGGTCTCTGACCTGGCTTAACGATTGTTATCTACTAGCTGCTTACGTACCCTCCGAAGCACGGAAGCGTTCATAATTTTTTTGCCACCAGTGTGCCCCATCCTCCTGCCGACCGCGCCCGCTCTTGCTTAACTTTTCCGATCGCATAGGATTGAAACACAAGCTGCCGGTCTACGAACGCTTCGATTTATTGCAATAACTTTTACCCGATAATGATTCACCTCATAACTCGAAGTATTGGTACGTTCTGACTGGTAAGTAAGTGGCATTTAATATATGACAATAACCATTGTAAAGGTAAGTGATGACCCGGTCTGTGACTAACATGAGTTTTCCAATGATTACCATGCGGTTAAGGTGCGTATTGTAACGAAGTTTTTTCCGAAAACTTGTTGACGCGTACATTACATACAATTTATACTACAAATTACGTCTTATTTATACTTGTTATAAGAAGTCACGGCAAGTAATTGATGTGTAAAGATTGACGGTTGTATGCTAGTTGTTGACCCTGCCACAAAAAAGTCCCGGGTACGTTTCCCGAGTGGGCAGATTTTTATATGGCAGATAAATATTTTTTTCTCGTGTCATTAATTTTATTTGTGTTCACCAAACACTAGTACGGGAAGTATCAATGTGTACGTTTATTTAATAAGATGCTAGCTTTTTCTCGCGACTTCGTCCGCATAATAAATAAGTAATATATATATGAAATGGTTAGAAAGCAATAATTAGGCCATTCGGTTGGCATATAAACTTCCGACACTTCGGTTGGCCACTAACCCGTCCACCAGTCCACACTGGAGCAGCGTGGGTAAGTATGCTGTAGACCTCCTTAATAATGAGCAGACCCCCGTGCTCAGTAGAAGGCCAATAATGAGTTGAAGCCATGCCAGATGAAATGCATAAATACAATTTTCATAGTTTCATAGTTTTATCTTCAACAATGATGAACAAATTTTAATCCATTATTTCAATGCATCTAAGGCTGTTTTTTCGCGATTAAAAATAGTCTGTGCTCTGGCTCTATTGTATTTGTACGGATTTTTATCAAAGTAGTTTAAGCATTATAGTGTAACAGATAAACAGTTCGCATCACTTCGTTAAAGTAGGTGTAGGGCTTTATATAACATATTATTTTTTTATTTAAATAAATCATTCTTTATGCTGTATAGTCGTAATAACTTCATATATCGTACGTAGGGTCGGCAGATTTAAACACATAAGTAAAAAAAAAATTGTTAATTACACCAAAAATATGAATTTAAATCAATACATCAATTTACTGAAACAGTTCCTTTCTATTTGAACTGTATTACGTATTTCAACTTTATATTTTTTTTATATTGCGAAGCTTATAAAATTTACAAAGCGTGACATATGTTAAAGGGAACCTTGAAATTTACGCAATAATATGGCCTAAAGCAACAACATATGTCATTAGGAACAAAAAGTGAACTTATTATTAATAAATGTTTTGTTTAATACACCAAGTAAGTATAGATTTCAGAATCTTAAAGACCCCAAACTTACCACAATACATCAGTGAAAACAACAATTAGATCTAGTTACGTCGTTTTTGCGATTACCAGTCCCAAACAACAAAGACAGACAAATGGACAAACAGGGCATAATTCTAAAAATAATTATATTGGGATCTATTGTTATAATAAATACCCCAACCAAAGATTTTCGTAGAAACCTACAGGAATATTCCTGTTACAATTATACAACATTGTACATATACACAGTACATACCTAATTATAAAGTTATAACTTACAGTCATGGGCTGATCAGAAACTAGTAGAAATTTCAAGTTTAAACTCGACTAACCAGTTTTCATATAACAAGGTTAAATAGGTTATTACCCGTAATATCTACCTAACATTGAACTTCTTAAGTAGCAGTTATTGAGTAGCGAGGAATGTATAGCTTCAAACCATGAATTATCATCAACATTCCAATCACCAACACGCTTATTCCAATTTTATTTGTTGTCGACGCCATATTTTTTTCTTGTGTATCATATTGCAAAGGATTTGACTAGGTTTTTAAAGTCGGCCGCCTGCCTGACACCAACTCTCTTTGGGATAATATTAAGTAGGGTAGGTGTAAGTTAGTTGTAAGTCTTAAATATTCATTTTATGTCTTTAGTGTAAACCCCATAGAGTAAGAAAAATGCGAACAAAACAATATCAGTAGACCTTGCAGGTATGTCCGTGTCGTGAGCGGATGATTCTTAAATAATCGACGACCAACAGTCACAATTTCAATCCACGACTCACTCGGCGAGGGTACATCAAATTTAAACTCTTTGGGAATGCTTTTGTCGGTGGTACGGATGACCCCTAGGCTGCTTGATATACACCGGGTCACAATACTCCCTCAGTCCGGTTTTAAACCATGAAAAGGGAAAGAAAGAAAAAGATAATAATACTCCATCACTTTATGACCCTACTAACTGACCCAGCAGACGTTGTTTTTTTTAACATGTAACCACGTCGGGTATGTCAATCTTCAAAGTCAAGCCTTCTTTCAATACACATTAAAAATATTTTCCTATGAAAGCATTCAATATCTCCAATATTTACTCTGAAACATTAGTGTTCCAAATCAGGTTTTCCAATTTTTATGGCTCTCAAATATTTTAATGGTTATTCTGTTATTCGGACCTGAGGCGAATCTAAACAACCGAATACAATTAAAAACGGTCCAGCCTTTGATAAATGCGCAGCCTTGAGTTATAATAAGTATAACGAACACAATTTTCGAGTTTGTTTTATATCTACACTAGCTGACCCAGCAGACGTTGTTCTGCAATAAAATGTCAACAAATCAATCAAAATTCGGAAAATAAATGGTACCTTTCGTCATTATTCGTTATCTGCTTTCATTTTAATTTAAATCAGCATGAACTATCACGGCAATATATGTAATTCATTGGAATGACAGTGGCGCCATCTGTTGAAAATTGGTCGTACCAACTTAGAAACCTTCGTGGGCTCATGCACAACAACTTTGCTAAAGATCATCACATGACCAAATGCATGACCAAATTCACGGTTCTATAAAAGACATACAGACAAACATTCATTTTTATATATATAGATAGAAGATATATATAGATTACTATTTCTCCATCAATCCGTATTGGAGCAGCGTAGTTACGTTTACACAGGATACAGTTACGAGGAGAGACCCTTGGTCAGTAGTGGGTTAATAATGAGTTGAAGCCAATGCCGTATTAAAAGATATTAAAGAAAAAAATATTGACGTTTTTCTAGAACATCATAGAATCCTCGTCATATTTTGAAACTAATAAAGTATTGTAAATTTCTATTGTTTTTTTTTTGCCCGCGCAAATCCTGACGTGTGTGTCAATAGGCGTCAAAGGTTATTTGCTTCGGAGACAGGGTTACTACTAGGGCTGCCACCCGTACTTTATAATAAAGTATTGTACGTGATTTCGGGCAAAATGTACTCTATACTTTGTAAGACAATAAATTTACGCGAAAATACTTTATTTCGCATGATTTCATTTCTCGAGAGATGAAGCAACGGCGAAAGGAACGAAACAAAGCGTCTCTGAAGCTGATAAAAAATAATTGCATACTTATTTACTTGAATTTTAAGATTGACTGTAAAGATACTGTGCAATTTTTAAGCAGTGAGAAAACTGTGACACAAATTGAAAAAGCAATAAAAAATGATTTTAAATATAACAACAAAAAAAATTGTCCTTTTTTTCTTAGTTATATTAACTAATGTACTTTTATTGCAAGAAAAAAAGGTGGCAACCCTAGTCGCCACACCACGTCACACGTACGTCATGTGACACGCAGTTTTTTGCGTATATAATGGAACGCTGATATGAAATTACAGTTTGGAATTTTGTAAAGTATTCAGAGACCTATTTGTAGTTTTGGGTAAAATTACGCTTTGTGTACGTTATGCCATTTCCTATTCTTCTTGCAATTGGTCCAAGTTTCGTTTTGGTAAGAATAAATTTCAAAACAAACATCCATTTAATTGAATCTAGCAACTGGAACTGTAATAATAATATTCAATACTATACTTTATAATATTCTTATGTTCAAAAATAGCACCAGGAGGCTGTTTCACAAGGTATAACGTAATCAGTATGTGCGAGTTACTCCTACTAAGGTTAAGGCGGCGACATCAAGCGAATAATTAACTGCAATAAATTACTTGAAGTTTTAAATGTGTTCTTACTAAATACACCAGAGCAGACTAATCGTATAAATTCTAAAAGTAACTTATATTTAAATGTAACAATTTATAATGTGATCTTCACATATATATATATATGTTGTGATGTTTTTTCGTAAGGAATTTACTTTTTTTATATATACCATATACGTAAATTGCTTAGTGGAGAGCAAGTTCCTACTACCTTTTTTTATGTAAAATCCCTGGTAAATAATAATAATAAATGCGAAAGTATAATAAAAGATATAAAAAAAATTGAGACAGAATTTTGGTAATGAATGTTTGTTCTCGGGGTGTTACTTGTAATGTGTTATAAGTGTCATGTCGCTCTCGACACATAATCCCAATACTAGGGGGGTATGAAATTCAAATACCCACTCTAAGTAAAGGTATTAGCTCCCTATGATACAATAGCATCGCACACGCAGTTACGCAAGAACAATTTCAATATTATCGAACATTCGAGATCTGTGTCGTTAGCAATTTGCATGGGACTGACCAACGATCGTGTGCTGGGGATATTTACACGAGGCAGGTCGACTGTGTGCTAAGTGCCTTCTGGTGTAGCTGGTTTCTGATGTCAATATTAAATTTTGTTTGGTCCCTGATAACCTTTCGGTCTAAGTTTTGACTACCCGCGTCGCCAGTCAAGGTTCTACGAGAAATACATTATTGATTTTTAGGTGGAAGGTGGGTTTTGTGGTGCTTTATGTAGTTAGGAAAACATTTTAAATAAGCAGTGTTCTGCATGCAAAATGTAGTCGATTGCTTCAAGAAAATCATTTGCATTTGTTGTGTATTCTGACCTGTTTATAAATTATGTTATAGGTTAGTGAATCTGACTGCTGAGCCGGAGGCCGTGGGTTCGATTCCCACCCAGGACAAACTTTCTATGTGTCCTTTATATAAGTATGTATTCAAAAATAATTCATCATGCATCAAATGCAAGTAATAATTAACTTGTGATACGCACATAATTTTGAGAATTAGAGGTGCGCGCAGCAGGATTTGAACCCGGGATTCCCGTGAAAGAGACCAACGTTCAAACCATTAAGCATTGGGTCGTATTATTGGCGTATATATCTCACGATAAGAAACGATATGTTGAAATAGTAGAATTAAATGAACTTTTTTAGCTTAAATCATACTCCAGAGTCGTATTTATTAATACGGTTTCGTCGAGACGATAAGCCGATACAGATAATATATTTTCTAGTTTGATTTTCCACCGCTGTTAGATCACCCAACCCAGAGATGATATTTGAGGCTTATCTTTTGTTTGCCTGGCACACTTCATGGTCGCCATAGAGTACGCCATAGAGTAGGTTAACACGTTTACAATGATAAAGAACTTTTACTTTGTAAAGATAAAGGAACCTAACAGGTAACGTTTGTATTGACTGTAGGGACTATGCCGAATTTATTTAGGTGACATTTTAGGTTTCTATTTGTTGATATTTTCGAGGATTATTATTATTATTATTAAATGCAAGTCTACTTGAAAATTTATGTGATTAATCAATGTTTCTGTTATCTAATTATCCGCGCTAATATTACTGTTACTGATCGACACAGGCACGGAATATGTTAGTGGACCGAGAAACGTGAAACTTTGCCTACAAAGTTTCACGCCCACCACGGACCCCTAGGTCCCTCATATAGTGGAGGGTGTCACTAACCGTAACTGTCAGGAAAGAAGTGATAGACCCCCACGCGCAGGGAAGACATTGTAAGAAGGGAAGCAGTACATCGCTGAAGTAACTGGAATCAATAACGACACTAACTGACCCCCGATACACCAACGACATACTGCTTAAGAACGGGAGACAGAAGAAGAATGGGAAGCAGGATGATTAAGGACGGGGAGAAACATATGGGGTGCTGTACTGCGTTCGTATATAGGCCCTCAATACTTTTAACTTCCTATATACCTAAAGGTTCCAATATTACAATTGTAGAACTGGAGTATCCGATGCGGTGAAATTATAAAACATTTTGTAGAACAACGTCAGCTAGGTTCAAACAAATTAAACAACTTATCTAATTATTCGGTAATAATTCACCGAATTGTCTACAATAGCAAGCTCTGCAGACATTCAGTCAGCAGTCCTACGGTGACATGATTTACAATACTTGAACTAGATTATGAATAGTCTATTTAAATTCAAATGCTGCTGAGTGACGTTTAAATAGCCGATAATGGGCAGCAGTGAACACTTCACGGTCTCAACATGTTTCGCTAAAGGCTGTCTTCATATTAATAAGGAATATTGAATAACAATACAGAATATTCTATATCGAAACTTCAAATGAAAATTGAAAGTTATGTTCGAGAATCGACTACGCATTTCGTATAAGGCGTTAACGATTTAATAAATATTTTCATTGGATCGTTTGGAGTATTTTTGGGTAGGTCTTTTAAAATCGTTATGAGTCTCAGTAGACCGTCTTTTGATTTAGGGATCCGTTTTCGTAATGAAGATTTAAAGTACGATTTTTTTTGTTAGGGTCATGTGAGATTGGGGGGGGGGGGTTGTAATAAGGAATATAACTCAAAACAACCATTTTAATTTTTTGTCTATTTATCTGTTTGTTCGGCCTTTGTTCGGGCCAATCTCGGAAACGGCTGATCCGATTTGAAAGCAGATTTCACCGATGTATTGGGCTAAGCTTGGATTGACATTTATTTTTATTGAAATCGGTGCACAAATAAAAAAGATATGACAATTTAGAAAATTCTGCCTATACAAATTCCGCGAGAACGTAGTCGCGGGCACAGCTAGTGTCATAATATGTTTTAATAACAACCTATCTAGTAACAAAAAGTAATTTTGATTTAAAAGTAAAGAAGATAAACGATTAAAGCTTTGAAGTAAGTAACAATTACATGATATATTTATTCAGTTGGGACAATTTGCTTTTAGCATTAAGTCCGACTTTTGATATTACATTTGTGTAAGGTTCAATAAAGTTTAAATAAATAAATTGTGGCAATGTAATTGTGCTTGCATAACATTAGTAGGGTCGATCGCAGTTTTAGTATTTGCTGAGACAATTGGACCAATTTGCTAAGTTTTCTTCTACAATCAAACGACTATTTTGTCTCTCTTTCTCTTGCTGTTGTAACGCTTAAGGCCTAGACACAAAGTAGATTAAAATCAAATTTTGTATACAAAGTCATGCACAGAGTAAGCTATACATATCTAGATGTTATAACATCAGTCTGTCGTCGAGACGCCGGCGCAGGAGCTGTCGCGCCATGTCAGAAATATCTTGCTCCACATAATTGCCGATAAAACGGAGAACTAACCAATTAATACAGACGTACAGACCTATCTTGTTGTCGTTATGTACAAACATAATAGCAATACTTTTCCTGTTCTTAATAAGTTATGTAATAAAATTTATATATTATATTTATGAATGAGTTGAACAAACCGTTAAATTGTTTTCGATGAAAGTGACAAGTTAAGACATTTTTTGGGTCAAAGAATCGATAAATCTAGGGTTAATATACAATAGAATGTTACAATAAAACACATGATGTTCTTCTATTTATTAACCGACTTAAAAAAGGAGGTTATGTATTTGACACGCATGTAGGTGTGTGATATTATTAGAAATTCGAAATTCAAAATTTAGCCTATTAG
>DWKC01000872.1:0-11278 GCA_018249195.1 Racta chiria
ACCAAATGCTTAGTAGGTACAATGTTTTCTAAAATTCGATTGTAAATCAGTCGATCGCGATTTTAAGCGTAATCTAAATATTGCGATATTCTCGTAAATACATCAATTTTGGTTAGAGAGCTAAGAGAAAGTTGGTATTAAGTACCCCAAATTGCGGTTGGGTTAGAGGAAAAAATTTGCAGATTGTATTAAGACTAAATTTATCACGGAACGAAGTTGTAAGTTGTTTTTTTTAATTTCTAGAACATTCAGTTTTAGCTCTACGTGAAACAAGTTAAATATTTTTTGCTGAGATGGATTTACCAAATTTCATGAAACTTTTATAGTGATTTAATTATTCCAATTATTCCTGTGTTACTTGTTTTTGTGTGAAAATGTAATGGAGAAGATAGTAACTATTAATTAGTTTGTATAAATTAATAAGTCGTCACTTCTAGATAGAATTCATTATTTTTTAGGGATCCGTATCCATAATCCGTCTGTCTCGGAGCGGTCAATTAAACGGTAATTCTAGGTATTTCACTGTTGACTTATAGTGAACTAAATTGTTCGGATATGATCATACATATAATAAATCTGTAGCTGATTTGTGTCTCCCAAACCCCAAAACGAATTTTGGATTTTTTGTCTGTTTGTCTGTTTATTGGCTTCTCTGATTGTCTGTGCATTTATTCGCGCTATTCTCAGAAACAGCTGATCCGATTTAAATGCGGTTTTCCACTGATGAATCGGGTTAAGCATGGATATTGATTCTGACACTTTATTGAAATAAATACCCAAATAAAAAAAAGATATGACAACTAAAAGAATCCCGTGTATTCAAATTCCGCGCGAACGACGTTGCGGGCTCAGCTAGTCGATCATAAAACAAAACACCTATTTTAAAGTTTTCGTCTAATGTAACAGAGGTTTACGTCACATTTTGTCCCACTAAATATGACTTTTTATATTTGCTTAAACATAGAACATCAAGGTTTTTTGTTCGTGTCTTGGTTTAAGTTATTAACTAAGTACTTAGCGCACAAAGTTTCGAGGTCAAAAAGTAACTGTTATCTTCGCAATAAATCTTGGTTTTAAATTTTTTATTCGAGCAATATTTTAACTTTTTGGACCGCTTCATTCAACGAATGCGTGTGAATATAATTGATATTTTGAACTTCAGCGACTTCTCATATGTTAAGTTCTCGTAAATTTCATCTCTCATCTCTCTCAAATCACATAGCACAGAGAAAAAATCTAAACTTCAAACTGAATTATTATTCGCTTCTACTGGCAATATAATTACCGATAAATAATGATTGTTGAACACAATAACAATTCATAGTATGAATTGTCTTTCAATTTATGCCCTGAACAGCGTGATAAAACGGTTCATTGAATACGTTTTATCGTTTACCTGTTGCTATTAGCTGAATAAGATCCATCTCCAGTGTTTGTGAACGATATAATAAACCTATGAAATTACTAATGGAGAACAGAACAGACTCAGTAGAACAAAACAGGTATTTTTAGAAAACGTTGGTGTAAATACGTACGTTACTTTTAATGTTTTACTGATTAATTTAGCGGTGTCAGAAAAATTATGATTTTGATGTTTTTTTTAAACTTAATTGTGTATATAGAAATTTAGTATCCAGGGCTTCATAGCCACTTACCATCAGGTGGGATTATAGTGAAATATTAACTTTTAGTATCTATATAAAAAAAATTTAAAGGAAAGCAAAAAGGGAAGAGAAGAACAGAGAAGCTTTACCCCATCTTCGTCCGAATTTTTGTCTCTCATCCTCCTTGATCATATGTTAAGGAAATTTTTAAAAAGTTGTAGTAATTAAACAGATTCTTTTTTGTAGGATTCCAAAGTTATTTTTTTTTCTTTCTTGCTTTCGTCATTGCTTTCTCTATTTCTTGCTTGCTTTCGTCCTGCTTTCTTCATTTCTTTCTTTCTGCCTTTTTTGCTTTGTTTAATTCTTTCTCATCATTTATCCTTACATAAAGCAAAACACATTAATTGATTTCCCTTAATAGCGCAGTATAAGAAAACGATCATTAAGGGTTTTTTCCACTTAAATAGTAAGAAATTGTAACATTTTAACATCGAACGATTTGTGAGTATCTGAATACGAGGAAATAGTAACTTTATGTCTGAGTGACAAAAAGCGAAACAGCGAGTCTACTAAGCTTAAGATACAGTGAGATATACCACCGAGAAGGAATTAAAATTTATTCGAGAATATACTTCGTGTGAAGGATAACGTTAACAAAATTATCAAAACATCATTTAAATCAGCCTTTGTAAATCCATCGTTCTATCTACTAGCCCAAGCAACAAAGTTCAGGCTACATTGACACTTTGCAGATTACTTCATTTAAATGCAAATACGCATACGCTCCCCGTTGCAAAAATATTGCAAAATATACGCACACCACGTTATATGCGTAGTGCTGTACGTGAAAGTGGGTTTCGGTTATATAACAATTAAACTGAGTGTGAATTTTTGAATTCACGTAAACTTAGCGTGCGAAATGCTAACGATTCTAGTAAAAAGGTTTGTCTTACAAAGTTTTTTTTATATAAAATGGTGGTAGGACTACGGGGAAGGATTATTATCTTTTTGTAAAGCCCGTTTGGTTAGTTACCACCCTCTTGTTGGGGTCAGTCTTCAAACGATTCAGTGTGGTTATTGATTACGGTTGCTTCTACTGCTTCCCTTCTTTGTTTGTCTTCCCGCGAACGAACTAACGAATGGAACTTCCTGCGCCGTCGTGCACTAGCGCTACGACTTGGGCGAAGGGGCTGCGGGTCTCAAGGGTCTCCTTTTTACCCGGGCGTGATCTCAGGAGGACTAGTGCCTCCTGGACACGTCTTCCCGCGAGTAGGTATATTTCTTCCTCCCTGGTAGGCAAAGCTTTTTGCACCCTAGCCTGGTGTTGTTTATGTCCATGGGCGGCGGTGATCACTCACCAGGACATGTGTTCTCGTTGCCTGCTTATACCATTAAAAATGACCATGTTGCCGTAGCTGCTAACGTGTCTTGCTTTTCATTAATTTTGACTGGTCGTGGGTTCGATTCCCATTCAGAACAAACTGTTTGTTCTTGTCTGGATGCAAAAAATTATCTATATAAATATATGTAAGTATGTTTATAACTTATTTGATTAGTTTAGACCAGATGGCCGTGTGTGAGTTGGGCTGAGATATTTTTTATCTTTGTTTTTTTTAAATGTATATATTGTTTATTTATTAAAATAATATCACAAATAATTTCTAATCTTTTTCTTTTCTGTGCAAAGCGAGCACACGCATTATTTCTAGATTTTCTCGTTTGCTGTTTTATATTATTTACATAAAGATTATTTATATTCATAGCCAAGATATTATCATAATTTTTTTTGGTAATAAGACTTTCATTTTATCAACAGAACTTAATATAAATCATTGTACTATGTAACGAGTATTTAAAATAATTAAGGGTATTTGTATCGAAATCGATGAATCGTGATGTCAATGTGGAAATGTGTCTTCATATAGACTTGGAGATTACAATTAAAAAGAGGTGGTGCTATTTATTCTTCTTAGTTCATGAAATGAGGCTTGCGGCGGTTTTAATATTTATTATACATGGAGCAAAACTCAGCCTATCGGTACTGTTTAAATAACACTGTGAATTATGGTCACTTTGCCTTGCGAGATTCGCAAACTGCTCAAAACTGAAATATTCTCATTGTTCCTCGCATGCGTTGATACCATCTTAGAATTGCTTTTATTTTCATTCAATTGATTTATTTTTAAATAATAATACTCTTTTGAATTGTTCTTATAATGAGCTTTTAATTCTCTTCTTTATTGGTGTAATTTATCAGTAATACGCTATCTGTTTTCGCAGGTGTTGTAATATAAATACATAAACGCTATTCATGTATATTTGCAACCATAGTAAATAAAATAAAGCAATAAAAAAAAGAATGACCTTTAATTTCTTGCCAAAATATAAAATAAAATTTTCATAGAATTAACTTATATATATAATATTTCCGTTTCTGAAATCGTTCATATACCAGATATTGTACCAGGTAGCTTTTCTATGATTAACAGCAAAGAAAGCCTTAAAATAAAAATATTTAATTAAATGCTAGTAAGCAAAGTATTTATACAAGTTCTTAAGGAAACGGTCTTGAAATTCGTACGTTTGACGGTCGTGATCTCAAAAATATTGCCCTCGTGCTGTATGTGGGCTGTAGGCACGAAGTATTTTTGCTCGACATTCAAAACCGTCCTCTTAACATAATGTGAATGCAAACACCTGTACAATTACGTAGAAGATTAATTTCAACTATCTACGAGAATTTAATGTAGCGACAGCATGGCATGTTAATCCCTTCTTGTAGGCGAACTCTTTCTGCCGAAGAATTAGCCCAGTGGACCTTATGTACCACGATGTATCGAACAATATTTGTAATTTATGATACAGCGGAATGTTGAATTAATTAATCACGGTAATTTATTTTGCTGCCTCTTCACCCCTCTTACCTCTTTCGGCCCATTGACTGATTTGTCATACATCTACGAAGCTATGTCGTTGTTTTGATACCATGGGGACTAATAAGAAACACGTTTTTACCAATGAAATCATTATCCCTAAACAAATTGCGGTGATCCTACTAATATGGATGGATGAGTGGGTGAATGAATGGATGGATGTTGGTTACTCTTTCATACGAAAGCTACTGAATACTACTACTGATTTTCATGTTTATCGGCACAGGAATAGATAATAGTGTTGGAGTATGCTCTAGGCCACATCAGTACGAATAGAGACCCGTGCTGAATAGAAGGCCATTAATAGGTTGAAGACAACCATAGATAATAGTCTGGAATAACACGCTTTCTTCAACATACGACGGTTGCGAAGCCGCGGCTGGGTACTAGTTTTATAGTAAGGACGACGAATTATTTCGGTTCAACGCATACTATATAGTACTTAGCAATCCTTGTTCAGACGGTCGTAACTTAGTTCGCTGTTCGATTGAGTGCTCAAATGTGTATCTAACGCGTATTTCATTCTATTTTCAACCTTATTTTTACGGGAATAAAGCACAATTTTCTGTGAGACGTCTTTTGTAAACACGGGTGACTTGTTGTGAAGTACATGCGGAGGCACAATTTTGGCAAAGTGCATTGTTTCTGAGTACGAGATTGGGTCAGATATTTATTGTGCTATCGAATGGTGGGGTACGGTGATGTGTTTATTGAAGGCACTCTAGTCCCCAACCGAAAATTTTGTTAAGAAGTAGGTAACGATCTTTTTGTCCTTCTATTGGAGGCGCATTTTCGTACTGAAAATTACGTAAAAAGTTTTTTCGCTTTATCTAGTTCGGTCTGTTAGGGATAGGCGTATATTAGTCTTATATTATATAGTAACAATGCTTATACCCGTATTCATGATCCATACATATCCACTGCCACTAACGAGCCCTTGGCATCGTTCAAATTCAGTTTTAAAAATATAAAAAATACTTCTAAAGTACAAATAAACGCATAAGTAGGCCGAGTTGTTTTATACAACGCATAGCCATGAGTCAGTATAGCAGTGTAGTACATTTTTTCTTTGTCTTTGACATTTGTCAAAGAATAAAAGAAGAATAAGAGTGAGGCATGATGCCACATAAAATTGGACCAATCACAACCCACCCATATAAAATAGTGCTTGGGCGTTGTTTCTAAATTGGATAGTTTGACATAGACCGTATTTTATTTAGTATCGAGTCATACGGCTTAAGAAAGTGTCGTTCATAAATACGGGTGCTAGTCTGTTTTTATCTCCGTGACGCATTCTTGTATTTTGACGGCAATGTTGCCGTAGATAATAACGTTCTCGTATCTCCAATGCCAAGATTGGCAATACCATCATCTTTGATTTTACTTTGTATGCCGTGACTAATAAATCACTCACACACTCCCACTCCCGCACACACTAATATTCCCTGTGTCACAGATAACACAAATACATCTATATACATTTAACTCGAGAACAAACATTTATCTGTCACATGTCGGCCTACCCCAGCAGGAAATGGAACCCGGGACTCTTTGATTCGCAATGACTCGTTAATGTTAGTGATTACTTGAGTTATTATTATTTTTCACAGGGCTTCACAAAAATACATAAATATAAAAAATAATACCAAGGAGCTGACTCCTGTCCGTTTCTTACGACACCCTGGTTGACAGCATGGGATTGGGGTTGATATTCTAGGCCGCCTCGGTACGGCATAAAATCTCTCTCTTCAACATACAGAATCGATGTCTAACCATGACAATTAGCATGCTAGATTACAGTTTTATACTAACTGATGCACTCAGAATCGTTAATGGTTACTTAAATCGCTAGTTACTGCAGAATCTCGATACAAATTCTGTACTAAGAAGCGTTTACAGTAAACATTAACGACTCTTGAGTGCGGCAATAAGGGTCATTGCGTTATTCTGGGGACGGACGCACATGACTAAATTAAATCTTTATACCTATATATATTTCTTGTGTGCGTAAACGACTGGACCGATTTTGTTGATACTGCGATGGTAGCGCAGTCTGCCGGATCCAATGTGAAACACTCCAAGATCAACAACTACTTACAAATAAAAAGATAAAAATATTTTCCAGTGGACCAAATTGTGAATCAAACCATTCTCAAATCCCCTTGAACACACATTTTTTTTATTACAATCGGTCGTTTAGAAGGAGTTCAGTGACATGCATACACACACAAGAAATATATATAGGTAAATAAAGATCGGCTGTTTACTCTAGTTGCTAGTAGCCTGCGCAGCGAGATCCCAGGCTCGGTTCCCGGCCAGGGCATTTAGGTATGCTCTCGGGTAATATAAATAGATGTTATTTGTGAGTGTCACTTGACACAAGGAATCCTAATACGGATGTACGAGTCTGTAAACGTTCGTTGTAAGGGTTCGGACGTAACTATGCAACTCTAAAAACTGTTACCCACTCCTATTAATAACAATATCACTGAATACTATTGTAACTAAACACCAAATCACTTTTACATATTAAATTTCGTGTGTCACTTCCATGCTGATAAAAAGATTTGTAAAGACGAGTGACACATGTGACACATTACGCTTTCGGAGAAATAAAATGACCGAAACCTAATCTTATTTATATAAACTTAAATTTTATTTTATAATTTATTTTTTTGTAGGTATTTCTTTATTCATAAGGTTGTGAGATATTAGTCTTTCAGTTACCAAAATGTGCAAGAAGAAACGGTAAAACTTTGCCATCGACTAAACTAAACATTAGCTTTAATAATAATAATAACAATATTTTTTCAGACATCAATCCATAGATTTGTATATATGTATATATATATATATATATATATATATACCCTATATATACCCTAATATATGTACCCTAAAATACTATACGAGTGCGCTTTAGACCACACGACTGCAGTAAAATTTCCGTGGCTCCATCTATATGTATGTATATACACGCTTATACATATATTAATTTTGTACAAATCTTTTAATTTAGTATCGGCGTTCGCCTCGCTCGATCACACTTTTCGTAACGCTCTCGTCACGCATTCACCAGCTTACTCCCCAAGTCAAGCGTACGTAAAGATAACACAATTCAAAAATATAGGATATCTCATCGAAGATTCTAGTTACAGTAACGGCAAAGCGAGATACGCAAGATCCCGCTTTATATTAATGCAAACATGAATAGATTTCAATTCCAATGTATCGGACATGGTGAAACCTAATTTGGATTCTGCGTTTTGCGTTGACGGCTTAAGGGGACGCTTTCCACTCATTTTTATAGGGTAGGGTATATGGACCCTTTACTTACTTCATTTATTTACCTGAATTACCATAAAATTTACATGATAATTATTTATGTTGACGATATCTAAGTTTCTTCATAAAAAATCGATAAAAAATAATTTGATGAAACTTATGAGCTTGGAAAGATTCAAATTTCAACACTGATATTACATAACATCGGGCGTGATTTGTTTACAATGGAACTCTGAAAATCCCACCATAATGCAATTGAATTAAAAAATATTTAATTAACTGTCCTCGCTTCGCTTCGGTGAAGCTACGCGTAGACGGGCTTTTTAAATTTACATACAGCTATATTATTTATTTGTGAACCGATTTAAATAATCGATAATCCAAACTTACCACAATGCACTAGTATTCAAATAGGATTAGCAGTTTTTGAGATTAGTGCGCAAAAACAGACGTTTACATTACGATTTATTATATGTATCACTTGTTTCCGCTCGAGGCTTCGCCCGTATAAATAGTATAAAAAGTAGCTATGTTATTCCAGACTCTAAATCTGTCTCTGTCTCAAATTTAATTCGGATCTGTTCAATAGTTTTTGCGTTAAAGAGGAACAAACATCCATCCATCCTCACAAACTTTAACATTTATAATATTAATAAGATAGTAGGGATATAGCGATAGTCATCAGTAGGTATTGATACTAAAATCTGAGCTGGTTATGTTTTTGAATATGGAACCGTCCTGAGATTGTTTTCCCACAGATTGTAATGAGGATGTTGACATCTTAGTCGGCATTTCGTGGTCGATAAGTAGACTTGTATCATCCCTAGCCTCTGTAACTTAAAAAAAAATGTTGGCTTTTCAAATATAGAAAAATCATTAGGTATAATTATGTCTTGCAGGAAACGAACGGCATATTTTATTGGGGGTAGAGTAAGCTCCGCTATGTCCTTAATCGGTTGTTAAGTTGCATTACTACAGTAGAATCCAGGATGTAACATTGTATAAGATTTTTCTTTGGGATTCCTAACATTGTCAAAATTACTAAACTTTATTATTTCATTATTTGTCTGTCAGTTTGTCATATTTTTTTATTTGTTATTTTAATTATAAACTATTATTATATTATTATTTTAATTATAAAAATTCATTTTATTCGTTGACTAGGTATACCTATTGGCACTACATGGATCTATGAATTTGGAAGATATGTTCCAAAATAAGTTTACTAAGTCCACGTTAGTACGTCGTTTGCGCCGGCGCGTATTTTTTAGTTACATTTTGTTTTTTTTCTTCAATGGACAGGAGACATTCTTAATGTTTCGTTTACGTACAGGTGTCAGAATGTCTCGCAACAAAGACAAGCACGAGGGCGCGAGTGGGCGCACCTACCATATTATGTCGGAGTCGGAGCGGGCATCGGGAAGGCGCGGTGGCTGGACTACGCTCGAGGTTCGTATTGACGTATTGAATCTAATCATAAGCTACTTTGAAGTCAATTATATTAACTATATAGGTGAAACAAAGTTGAAGATCGTGTTAGTTACACTTTTTATAATTCGAGAACGGTTGGACCGATTAATGATATTTGGCTTTGTGAATTCGTCTCAGTACCGAATAAAAGAATGACCATTAAAATATAGTAAAAGTTACCAAAAAAATATCTGGAGCTTAGTGGTATTGTTTTTAAGAGTTGGTAACACTCCAACAAATGTCAAGTCAACTGGGAGAAGATTTTTATCTATCAACAATCGTTGTCTAGCAACTGATAACGAGGTATATAACGGTAACCTCTCATAACTATTGTAGAGACTGAAATAATTCAATTGGAAAAGTTTTTTTCCTATGACAAGTCTTTTCTAAGGAAAGATAACTTAAAAATTGTGATCTGATGTAGCTGACGTGCTTTTTGAAAAATTATGCACTACATCGTCTGGTTGTTCAACTACTAGTATCTGTAAGTCCTGACGGACAGATCATCGCCCGACCCAAACACTTTGAGCTACAAAGGTGGAACTTTTCACACATATTACTTTCATTATCTAGGCACTTGCATTACACTTATTAAGAAGGGAATTCTTGAAATTCCCACGGGATAGAGAAAACAGGTGGCTTATTTATAACGATTAAATATGGCCTTTACTCCGAACCTACAATTATGTCACGTCTTTACAAAACCAAGGAAAATAAGTCCTGCGGCAACACTAGGGTTGCCCCTTTTTTTTCTTGCATTTAAAGTACATTGGTTCATATAGGTAAGAAAAAAAAGTACATACGTATCAAAATAAACCACAATATATATTTCTTTATTATTATTTTTAAAAACACATTTTATTGTTTCTCGCAAGTTGAATCTAAATTTCATCACTGCTAAACAATTGCACAGCATCTTCGCAGTCAACAGTTAAGTTAAAGTAAACAAGTAATTCATTTTTTTATCAGATTCCGAGACGCTTTGCCTCTTTCCTCTCCCCTTTTCTTCGTCTTTCGGGAAATGAAATCATGCGAAGTGAAGTATTGTCACGTACTTTATTGTGCTAATCACTACATAGTATAAAACAATGTCGCTTTCTCTGTCCCTATATCCCGATTTTTTTTAATAGAGTGATTGTTTATATGTATAATAACATCCATGAAGTAGTGGACAAATACTGTTATTTTTGAGGTTTCTATTGTGATGTCGTAAATAATTACATTTTTTCCGCTTACATTGCAATCGTAAGCTGTACCCTACGAGATTTATCAAAATAATGTACTAAGTATTGTACACATTGAAAAGGTCTACAGAAAACTACGCGATGGAATCTCTATTTTTTATCAAAACTAGACGAGAAAAAATATATTAATTAAATTAAGATTTCAATTACAACGTCAATTATTAGCAGGTATGCAAAAAGTGTAATATCGGGAGATAATTATGACACGGCTAAAGTGCAGAATACCAACCTGTCCAATAACGAATGGGTGGTAATTGGATGACATGTCATTGGAACACCATCAGATAAATACAATACCAAATATGTCGTGTTATTCTGCAGAGATCCAAATGAAACTCAATTGAAGCATTTGTAAATTAGCAGAATCGGTCCCCTGGCCTGCTGTTGTATAACACGCGCGATCACTTTGGATTGACGCGAGCCGTGCTATAAGCATCTACCAATAAAAATATTAAACTTCCTCCATATTATAAAGTCGATATTAACCTTAATTAGTGGTGAAAGAAATATAAGTAAGCAACTTTGTACAACTTTGGTGAAAAAACAATAATTTTATGTAATATCGACAGCATGTTACATTAGTCAGTTATAGCAGTGATAGCCTAATGGTTTGAACGTTGATCTCTTGAACAGAAGGTCGCGGGATCAAATCCTGCTGCGCCAACCTCTAATTTTCAAAATTATGTTTGTATCAAAGTTGACTATCACTTGCTACGGCGAAGGAAAACATCGTGACGAAACC
>DWKC01000873.1:0-11278 GCA_018249195.1 Racta chiria
GTACCTGATGGCTGTCTGTACATGGAAGACATATGAAAGAAACTTAAAGGGGTTTGTAGTAAGGAATATGACACAAAACGTATTTTATTAGAATTTGTGTCTGTTTGTCTGTGCAAAGGCACATTAACGCGCGCATTAGCGCGAACAAAGGTTCGCGCTAATCTCAGAAGCGGCTCATCCGATTTGAACGCAGTATTGACTGATGGATTGGGCTAAGCTAGGATTGACAATTAGGGGTATTTTATTGATATCGGATCATAAATAAAAAAGATATAACAATTTAAAGAATATCGTGCGTAGATTCATATAAATTCCGCGCGAACCGTCGCTGGCATAGCTAGTCTTCAATATAAATTCAGCGTTTCTTAAATTTTACCTAGCGTAGGAAAGGGGTATGAAAGATTGTAATTAAGGTTAAAGTTGTAATATAGACTTGTAAGCATGTATGTAGCCCCAAAAAATGTCTAAATTTAGAAGTCAAAGTTAATAGATGCATTTTACCTAATAATAGGGACATTTACCTTAATCGCACACATTATCAAATCTAATCATTTATTTCGTCTTATTAACCCATAGCTCACTTAACAAAAGCAAGAAGTTAACGTTAAGTAGTCCCTCCCTGAATAAATGGTGAAATAAATAACAAGAAATTATAAAAAAAGATAAGGTAATTCTATGATGGAACCTAATGTCTCGATAGACAATACCTAACTATCGTCGGGTTTATAAAACCTGGCTGGACGAAAAAAAAATAGGCGGATAAAACTCCCGGGACTCTTTTTAAAAACATTTTTAAAAATTAAATCTATTACACAAAAAATACTAGCCTGATCCACACATCCTTGTCATTTAAATACTCAATTAAATACCTAATGCACATGATAATGTAGGTAGGTATCAAATAGGTCAATAACCGGTCCAGCTGCATCCCGATATCTTCCCGAATTCGAAATGAGAACGAATGAATCCGAGATATGGACGCGAATGCTCTTAATTTTCAAGATAACCCCCCTAATGCGGGCGCGCTGAACTTCGATCTTAGAAACGCTATTATTATTCGGTTTTCGAACGCATCTAAAAAAAACATTCGTTCAGTGAACTCAATTAAAACATATCTCATTCGATTTTAAAAATAGTACACATTGTAGAAGTGATACTTCAGAAAAATAACCTACAATGATATTAATGTAAACCAGGAAGTTATGAAATAAAATGTAAATTATTGATTAAAAAAAATACTGTGTACGTAACGTGTACTTAAATTTAGAGATGAAGAAGAGAAAGAACATGCGGAAATAAGTGAATTTGTGTTTGTTGTAAATAATTTCCATACAACGCGGAGTAGCTTTCAAGCAGTGAACTACTGAGGTATCGATTATTACTTAAGTTACATTATAGTTCACTTATGGCATATAAGATGGCGCTGTCTGGTCATTTCTATGTCACTTCTTTGTCGTGAGCATAATTCGTTTCACCAAGTATCAAGTCACAACTAAAGAATCACATCAAAATCCATTCGTTCATTGCTCTCAAGTAAAACATGTCTTGTTTAATAAATAAAAATCAGCGAGGCAGATTTGATTTACAAAACTGGCCGTTTTTTGCTATAATAGCGAATAATGTACTCCACGGCCAGATGTTCGCAGACTCATAATAAGGCGTATCGCGTACAAAGCATCGAAATCGGACACCGGAGATAGGGCAGTCCCGGTTCACGCAAAAACAGTTTTGACAAAAAGAACCGTCCACCGAATTTAAGCCTTATCACAATGGTGTAAGGTTCTAAAAAACTTAAAGCTAGCGATGTTGTTTATTGGCGGTGTTGTAAACATTTTAATTTTCGTAAGTGCACCTTTTACGAATTTAATCTCGCCTGCAGTACGTAATTTTGAGTTTTGCCATCGAATAAGATGGAGACTTTTCTAATAATAATGTTATTAATTAATACTTAAAGCGACTTTCATCGGTGCCATTCGTTATTTTAATATTTTTATAAATTACACGAAATCGCATTATTTCGAAAATTTTACTTAGATTATTTTGTAGCCCAAAGTGCACACTCAAAAGTTGACGGGTCATTTGAGTAAAAGTGTTTACTATCATCTAAGGACACGGTCGTCACCAATGCAACGTCAATCCTGGGGAAAAGCTTTTATCCCATTTTAGATTTACCAATCCCTTAGCCCAAAAATCCCTAACTTACAGTTTTCATGATAATGATGTGATTTTGTGAAGTCTAATTGTACTATTATAATATCGGGTTTATATTTATAAGACTTACTGACCCAACAGACGTTCTGCATTTTGTTTACTTGTAACCACGTCAGGTGTTCAAACTTAAGTTATCTTTCGTAAATAGTCAACACATGAAAAACCTTTTCCTATGAAACCATAGCAAAGCATCCAATAGTTTCGATGATCCCTAAGTGTCCCAAATGAAGCTTTCCATTTATACTATTTTCAAATATTTTAGTTATTCATTTAATCGGGGCTGATACGAAACCAAATATCATTAAAATCGGTACAGCCGTTTAGTTATAACAAGTGTAACTAACACGATTTTCGACTTTGTTTTTAAATTATGTGTGTGTATAGATTGCTTATAGTCTATGTAAGTCTAAGTTTATGTTGTTACTTGTGTTGTAATGTTAATTTGTTTGTAATTATTAAAAATTTTGGTGACATCTGTTTTAATTCAGTTCGTATTATTGTTATCGTATTAATAGAATTATAACTTTCTTTATTGATAATTGTATGCCCATGTGTGATGGAAATGCAGGGAAACAAGTATATATGTAAGATTTTCCGTATACCTACCTGTATTTCACAATTAAATTCACAAGACATTTGATTTGTTTTGTAATATAGTTAAATATAAACATTCTTTATATCCACTGTAACCAGTGTCGAAGACCTTATCCTAAAACGTATAGTTTCTGCCAGTTTCTGATGTTATCACTCTATTGGCATCACCTAATGGCATGAACCAGCCAGTGGATTCTGAAGCCGTATCGAACATAATGGATGCTTACAAAAGACTCGAAGCGTGATTAATCGGATAGATTCAAATCTATACAAATAAATAAAATTGGAGTGTCTGTTTGTAATATAATAACAGCTTTTTACTAATAGCACATGTATACACGGTATACAAAATAGCATTTTTACAATTTTTGTCTATTTGTCTGTTTGTTTCGGCAAATCTCTAGAACGGCTGGACCGATTTTGAAGTAGCTTTCACTGGCAGGTAGCTGATATAATAAGGAGTAACTGAGAACTTTTATTTTAGAATTATATATTAGAGTTATATCATATACAAACGCAAACGAAATCGCGGGCACAGCTAGTCATCAATATATTCGACTATTCGATTTTAAATACATCTGGCTTGTAGCCCGGCGGCTTGAGTTCATTATAAGTTATCGAATTAGTGGATGGATAGGAGGATGAATCACTGATTTTGAGGAGCTGATGAGCGCTTTCGTGCGCTGGAGAAGACCAAAAGTCATGTCAGAGGCCTTCATATGACATAAAAAAAAAAAACAAAAAATATCCATTTGCCGTGTATCTAAGTCCTCCACAGATCTGAACTGGAGCAGGATACTTTAGTATTTTCTAGGCTTCTCATACCCTCCTATAGTGAGCAATAGGTCAAAGTCAAATTGATAAAAAAGCATTCTCGATATGAATCCGAAAAAGGAACACAAAATAAGTCGAGTTATCGACAAACGGGAATTGGACGTCACTCGTCCGCATGTAATTGATCCGGGATATTTTATCTTGATGAGCCTTTATATGTGCCCCCGATGCGCTACCCTCCCGTTCAATACAGATAACATCTTTTAAAAGGGTTGCCAACTAAAGATATCACTTAATTTGTAGCCAATCCTTATAACTGGGATTAGGGGCTTGTATACAAAAGGTTTCTTTTTGTGTCCGTTTTGTGAATACGATTTTTTGACTAGGCGAATTTTCGATCGCGTTTTTTAAGATTACTCGAATATTAAAATACTTCGTAATCTGCTTCCTTGGTATTCGACAGGTTTAACGCTTATCTTCTTAACGTCTTTTTAACGTTTTGTTCGCTTTGTTACGATATTGTTAACAAACAAATACGATATTGTCGCGTGTTCGTATTCGCTATTTATTTTTTATTTTTTTATTTACTCTCGAGAGGATAATCGTGGTTTGGGTATTAACTTGTCAGTCTTTATCAGAATTTATTCTTAATTAATTTAACGGGTATTAAATTTATTATAAAATTTGAATATTGGTATTGTGTGACTCAGTGGAAGAGGTCAGTTATAACAAATTAGAATTTGTGGTCGATTTTTTGCATAATTATGTTAACTTGTTAAGTTATTAAAATTTAAATTATTTAATGCGTTAGATATGTAGTGTTAGAACTACTTTTGCTTTCATAAACAGATTAAACACTGACCTCTGTCAACAATCTTGCCGAACAGGTTTTTTCCTCGTAGGAAATTTCTCGTGGAACAGTTCCATCTTCTAAATTTGAACTGGTGTTGGCATTCTGCTACCGCCATGCTGGCGCCCTTGGCCACCGCAGCCAGGACCCCTGGGTTTTCTCTGGCAAGTCTTCTCTGTTTCCGCCTGAGGGTGGCATGGATAGTCGGGTCCATGTATAGCACTCCGGGCGACAGTGGTGATAGGTTATTTGGCTCTCCAGCTTTTGCTATGCCCCTGGAAAAAAAATAACATTAACAATTTTGCAATTGACATTTAAAAATCACATGAAATTGACATTTGCACGAAGATGGAGATCTGAGTCAAATTTGTTAATGAACAGCAATGATGTCATTTGTTCTATAAATCTCTATTTTTCACAATAACGCAGTTGCAAGAACTAAAACTTAATACGAGTTTACGTAAGTTTCCCAAAAATTGTCATCCTCAACATTTTGAAGGTGCATTCTCAAATTCAAATTTGGAATTTTGGCGAGAAAAAGCTCCCATCTCATAAAAAAATAAACAGACCCCGAAACGCCACTTAAGCCAATAGGTGCAACTCAAAATGAAATGCTCATTTGAGAACGCAAAGACAACAAACAATTGACGACTGAACTGTCAATCCGCAGTCGTTTAGATAAATATTTGCGTCTCGCATTAATCCTTGAGGACTGAGCGAGTAAACACTAGCGATCGAAATTGAGGCCTGTTGAGTTGACCCTGGCTCCACTCTTGATGGGTACTTCAGAAAAAATAAGCGATCAAGCTTGAGTTGGACTCGCGTCGCAAGGGTTCTGTATTATATTTAAGTGGGCTACAAAAAACGATTTTAAAATAGTTAGTAGTAAAACAAAAATAAATATATCAAACTTTATATATTACTACCCAGCAGATGTTACTCTGCAATTTTTTTTAAATGTATCTACGTCAGGTATATCAGATCCTCAAATTTAAGGTAGCTTTCGTTACTCACGACCTTAAAAAAAAGTTCTATGAAAGCATTTAAATCTCTCCAATACTTTCGCTGATTCTCATTGTGATAATCAGGTTTCCACTTTTATTGTTTTCAAATATTTTAAGAGTTATCCTGTTAATCGGGGCTGAGACAAATTTAAAAAACTAAATATCTTTAAAATCAGTCCAGCCGTACTTGAGTGTAACTAACACGATATATTTATTTGTAAGATATTTATTTATTTATATAGGTAGATATGGCTTTCCAAAATTTTATCAATTTGTTTCATGTCAAACAGAAAAACCCAACACCCCAGAGAACCTAAACTGCTTAAAATAGTTAAGAGTTTTTCAAGGACTAAACGGAATCCAAATCTTAAAGCAAGTATTTATTTTGTTGACTCAATACAACGCTCGCTACATAAGAAGCATCACAAAATCTAACACACATACCTATCGATGAATGCTTCTTAATATATTCCAAATAAAACAACAATTTATTGGTCTAACATCCGTACAATGCTCGCGACTTTAGAACTATTACAAAACTTACTTCACAAACCTATCAATGGATGCTGCATTTCTATTTCTATCGTATTAAGTGGGTACAAAACCTCGATGCACTCTCGGTAATGTAATCGTATTATTTCTATTTACCTTTCTTTGTAGTCAAGTGTTACGTAAATATGAACGTGTTCGTTGGAAATTCTCATTTCCTTCGAGAGTTTGTGGAGACGACGCGACGTCTTTTCTGGTTTTGTACAGCTTTTGATGTATGATATGTTTTTATGACTTTTAAAAGGTTCAAGTGAGCTGAGGGCATTTTAGCTTTATTTTGAAACAAGAATATTAAATATACCTTATGTATGATATTGGTAATATCTAAACTGGAAAGGTATCATATACTTTTAAGAACGCCATAGTAAAAATATTTCCTACGTTATTTTATAAACTATATAATAAAATTTAATAGTTACAGATCTTTCAACAGCAATAGAAACCGTAAAATAAATATACTATGCAATTAAATAATTATACTATATCTACTATATCACGAATAATTATTATTTAGTTATATATTATATTAATAAATACGTAATCTGGTTATAAAAAACGGCTCTATCAATTTCGATGAAATTTGTTAGTGAAGGGATTTTTGGGCCTTTTTAAACATTTTTTAAATGATTAAATATGGAATCTTCTTCGTAATGCGTTTCTATCTAGTTTTGAGTCACAGTAAAAACGAGTGGTACCTATCTATTTTTCTTAGTTAGATTAAATAGACCTTAAGTGCTACATAACGAGTAAAGTTCTTACTCTCTGAATGTCCGTACAAAACATTGCCAAGGATAGCTGTGTTTATCCGTCCGTATGTAAAGTCCTTTACACTTGTCACTTGGGAAGGTAACCAAATACGAGATCCTCAGGAAAAAATAGTGAATAGCTTTCACGAGCAAACGTAATGTTTGTACAGCGATAAAGACTGTGTGAATGTGACAAAACAGTAAATATTGTCTTTGGTGGGGCTATTCGGGTAATTAGACACCATTCTTCACGGACGGATTCGCCTCTGTCAATCCGCGCATAGCTAACGAGACCATAGACCCAGAACTCGGACATCCTAATATGTGTTAAGAACTATATCTACTGAACAAAACTTTCTAAAGGAGCTTATATATTTTGAGACGAAATAATGTTGTATATTGATTGATAATACTATGTAGACAAGTAGGTACTCAGCGATAATGGCTGTGTGAATGTGACAAAATAGTAAATATTGTCTTTGGTGGGGCTATTCGGGTAATTATACACCATTCTTCTTGGACGGATTCGCCTTAGTCGCGCATAGCTAACGAGCCCCGCTTAGATAACTAAGGCATTTTAACGAAAAGAATATGAAACGAAACCATTCAACCCATTAATGGCCCACTACTCCACATACTCATGCGAGCATGCACGAGCATACTTCACCACGCTGCTCCAATGCGGATTGGTGGAAGGGAGGCCAACCCAATTGTTGGAAGTTTTTATGCCGCCCGAAAGCCTCCGACATGGCTTTAAGATTGCTATCTAATGATAACAACTGATGATTTACTTAGTATAGTTTCGAGAACATAAGTAATCAGGTCAGTAAACCAACAGCCGGCGTGATCGACAGGAAGGCCGCGCTGGTGACAAAAATTTCCCTATGCTTCGAAGAGTACGATTTACCGTCGGTTCCAGTCCCGGTCCAGGCCTGGGGCCTTCTTGCAATATAAGGTTTTGAATGGGCTATCGGAATTGTACATACGTACCCAATTTTATAATCTGTTTCGTTAACCGTTCAGGAGTTCCTGTGCCTAAAACCGACCCAGCTAGATGCTATCTCAGTTCTCTATAATCTTTACAATGGAATTGTATATTAAGTATACAAGAGAATTTTGTGGATGTATGTAACAAATCTTCAAGGATAACTATTGGAGAGTTCCTCTGAAGCCATTCATTGTAGTAGTATTAAGTATTTAGGATAGGTGATCAGAACTTTACGCATATGATATGAATTCAAATCTATACTGATGAAACTTGAATTTCCCTTCTCGGGGCCTCTGACCAAAAAAGCGACGCAGACAAAAAAAATGGCACACACCTAATTCTTATTCATCAGTCGTATTCCATATTATATTACGTTTGATCGCGTGTGGCGTTACGATAGTGGTGATAAGACGGCCAGTTTAACATGGGCTCTTGTCTTTCAATCCTTCCTTCGAAAACCAGGAGTATTCAGATTTAGAGGGCTCCAGTGAAACTGGTTGAGAGATTCTGATATTTTGACACCTCGTAACGCCAACAAATTAAATAATACGAGCTAATTCCGTATGCGGGATGCGTGTCACCAATCAAGCCATATGTACGTTTAAAAGAATACTGATAAACTCAAATTGCGAGTATGATAACCTAATTGAATTAAATCGGCGATGGAATTTTTTGAGCAATAAAGTGGACTCAGGTTATTTTGGAGTTCCCTACTCAAAAGGTGGGAAACGAACTCACTAATGACCACTACTACAAGTATAACTGTGAAGTCTGGAGTACATACAGATACCATGCTGCTCCCATAACAGAGGCTTTAAGCTTTTTGCGTTATCTAAAGAAATTATGTATTACTTCGTACAATAAATGGTATGTATAATTAACGAGATGTATAACTAATAATATGTATAATATACGAATAATTATAAACGAAGATAAAGAATAAATCCAACCATAAATTCGGATGAATTTATGGATGGATATCCATCCTTACAAACTTTCACATTTATAATGGTAGTAGGATAAATGGGCTTATCTAAAGTCATATCATTTAAATTATTTAAAACATATCTTGAAAACCTGTAACATAGCGTAATTGTGTGACAGATTAAAAAATATTTCAAAAAGTAAACGGAATGGAATAAGATTATAAAGGAACATATTTTTCGATCTATTTATATTTTTTTTTCTTGAAGTTCTAAATTAGTTGTAAGAAGCGGCAGAAAAACCCATATTATACACATTGATTAATATGTATAATTAATTTGAAATGAAGCTTCCGTACAGCATAAAACATTTACCGACGGCATCTGTCTGGCGCGCGCCGACGGACTGTCCAACTGTATAATTATTCAACGTATGTACATATTTTATAATTACTAAATTATGTACAGTATAAATGAGTTATAAGAAGCTAATTATACAAACAAGTAAAAGTGTATTTGTATAACGAAATGGGCACGCGCGGTAGCACCCGTTGATAGTGAGTGATAAGTTTTTAACGCCATTAAATATCATAGAGGCGGCTTATAAAAACACACTTCAACACACAGGTTACTTAAACCAATAACTTTGTATGTTATCATGTTCCCTGAGACTTATTAAGCAATGACTTATTACAATTATACACGCGGATTAACTTTACAGGTTAGTTAAATCAGTTATAACATTAATGTGCTTTATTATAGAAAAAATAGAGAAAAAAAGTAACTAAACATTAGGTGTAGCAGTAAGTAATAGAATAGGAGGACTTATAGTTCAACAAAGATTCCTTTCAGATAACCTCAGGGCAAGGAGTTTGTGTTAAAAAGTACAATATAACCGTGGTGTACCGAAAGAGTAACAATATGTTACAGATTTAATTATTATGTGAAATATAAATGCATCTTTAATTCTTTGTATACTATGTTATATCTATAAGTGTCAGGTATAATGTGATATACTATCGGATTAACTTCTTGTTACATAAATATAACAAAAAATGAAACAGCATTTTGATTTTAAGAGATTATGTATGACGTCTGATGATATGATTAAGTCACCGTCGGCGTTGGTTGCTTCTATGCTACACTTACAATATAAAATAAGAATATTTATAAGGTTTTTAAATAATTTAGAAGTATTCAGGAATTATTGAGAGTACAGAAACTCAATTTAGAGCTACTATTAATATGTCCTAATTAATGCCTGCATTAATGTACAATGTTTTAAGTATTAAATAAACATTAATTTACAGTTTAATTTTATTTTATGTTAAACTGTGAATAAATTTATTACAGTCGTAAATATAATGCGTTGTAAAGGTTTCTTTTGATGCCTTAGCTCATAATACATTTAATAGCTGGTTTTATTTGCTAAATAATTAGTCCATAATTTACGAAACGCTTGATAATTTAATTTGGAACTTTTATGTAAAACTGCAACGTAGGTTTAATTGATGACCGAAATGTGTTGTGCTTTTATTATTGTTGAATGATAAATGTTATTATCAGAGATATAAAGTTAGATTATTAACAACGTTACACATGTCAAGTAATCTTTCATCTACTCTCACATCTCTCATACTAAATTAAATGAGATAAGTCTGAACCATAGTTCCGGGTTAGCGATATTAATATCAGGTAATTAAAAAAGTGTTTGTCCTGAGGCCACGGATACAGAGAAGCTTAAGACATTATTCTGTTAATATCAAAACCCATTATTTTAGTGCTACCTAGAATTAATGCGCAAGTAACTAAAGATATAAGCAAAAATTACAGTTTCTAAGTCAGTCATAAATACCCTTCGAAATCTTTATTATGGAAATAGTAAATAATTTTAGCTAATCTAAAAGGAGTATCGAACATGGCATTCGCATTTTTTTTAACTAAATTAACAGTAATTAAATTGAATGGTTATTAATAATATTAATTGTTTATAATTAATGTCTATTAATAACTAGCTAACCTGGCAGACGCTTCTCTGCAATAAAACATCATGAAATCAATCAAGTTTGAAAAATAATAGTACCTGTGGTAAATGCTCATTATACTGTACTCAATAATTTACTCCTTATGCTATGAGGATAATTCGACATTTATTATGATTTGGCTGATCTCACAGAGGTACAGATAAGATACTCCAGGAATATTTGTTTCTATACTTTTAAATCTACCCTGAAGTTCCCTGAGTACGATACACAGAATTGTTGAAATGGGTCCAGCAATTCTTGAGCTAAAACTCAACGACTAACGAAAGAGGCTGACGAACGTCAGCTCCTTTTTATTTATAAGAAGAAAAAAGAAGATAACTGTCATAACAAATTTGTTATGTCTATTAGAGAGTATAGTCTGTGCCGAGAGGATTAAGCAGGTTGCATACCAGGAGCCATCAGATAGTGAACGCAAATAAGAGTTGACACTCCGTCATACAGTTGACGTCTGTTACCTCGAAAATTACGAGAAAGTTTAGTAAACCAACCAACCAACGATTTAATCACACTATAATGTTTAGGCAATGATTTTAGTTTAAACCGAAATCAAAATTACTGTACAGTAAAAACAATAACATATTAATAAATCTAATC
>DWKC01000874.1:0-11276 GCA_018249195.1 Racta chiria
CCATAAAGTTTAATACAAATCGTCACAATTTTATTTTATTTTTAGTAAACAAAATTAATCATTTGCTAAATGTATACACACATTTAGTAGAGGTACTTTACTTTATCAATTTAAGCAATTGACGGTCTAGTCGATGTACTAATAAAAATAAACGACATGCATGTCCTCTAGCACAGATTTCTAAAACTGTGTATACGGCTCATTAACCTCTATTGGCCATATAAACCATTCCGACGACCACCACCAGGCCGACCACGCCGCCACGCCGTCCAGTTACAACACAACAGTTACGGGCCACAAATGAAATTTATGTTTCTCGTTGACTCGTCGTAAAATGAATCATGAATAATTCTTTACGTGTCCATAGGTAACCATAATGTGTGGGAAATTATGGGATACGTTCTGTTTTATATTTAAATGAAAATAAAAACATATTTAATAAACAACAAACGGAAAACATATCCAGTGGTTAATTATATTACCTCTCCATTTTCCCGGCTGAATATGTATTACCATGCCAAATTAAAGCTTTCTGATAATAAGGGTGTCTCCGCTAGAGTGCGAATGGACTGACAGATGGACGGATTGACGACCCCTGCGAAACTATAAGGATTTCGAATATTCTATGGAACCCTAAAACTGTGAACGTATAATACAAGTGTGACTTTAGGATTATTTTCCAAAGCAAAAGCGGTCACACGCTTCCCACGTCTTTATGATCTTTCTTTATATTCATATAGCGGTCTATTACAAACGATTAATAATATTATATCTATTAACACTTCCTGGTCACATAGCAATAATCGTGGTTACCGTGGTGATTGAATATAAAAGTCCTCCATTCAAGGCCCACATATTGGGCTGATTGCCCACAATTGTTTCAACCACATAACTGTAATAATATATACCTACACACGTTTTTAAATACTCTAGACACAATGGCAATAATCATCAAAAACTAAATTATGAAAGAAATACAAGACAAAAAGTAATTGATATATGATTTACTGAGAGCAACTACTCCATCTTACATTCATAGTTTATTAAAAACTAGCCAATGACTGACTGAATTTACTGACCACGACAACATTAAAAATCTCCTTTTACTATGTAACCTGCTGGGTTTTGTTTTATATTCCTGATAAGTTAGTGACTGTATGACCTCCTTCAATGGCGAATTTCAAGTTTTCTAAGAATGAAATAAGGTAAAATAATCGCCATACTCGTATAACACGTCTTTTCGTGCAAACTTCATGCTTGTTTTGGACCTACGCTCAGTAAATTTTACCAAACGCTGAATTTATATATTAAATATTTATTATTTTCAAATTCAAATTAAACACATAATGTCATGGATCTTCGAGGAGCGTGTTTTGAAGAATTAAAAATATTCGCACTATTTTGCCTTCTTTTTTTTTACAAAGTGTCCAAGAACTAAAAAAACATGTTTTTCATTAATTCGTATGAGGAAAATTTGCGCCAAATTTCCGAGCAAATCGGTTCATGTTTTAAAACAATCCATAAAATTTTCATGCTCAATTCCAAAGGCTATTAAAGGTTGTTATTATTATTAGCTGGATGAAAAGTATTCTAAATGTTAATCAGTAGTATAAGTAATAACTTTACAAAGTTTAATCGAAATCTGTTCACGGGTTTTCAGGTGATGTGCGTTTAGACCTACAGACAGAGAATTCAAATGTAAATAATTTTCGAATCCTAGAAGACTAGTGGTACTAGAGAATGCTATACGCATTACAGCCGTCTCATATGGAAATAATTTCTATGAAGTTGTAATAAACTTGATAAAATAAGTCGTCACTTACATTGGCAAGCTTCATTTCAAACTCCAGGGAGTCCTTGAGCTCCTCTTTAGCACGAGCGCGGTCAGCTCCCAGCAGCGTCGCAATGTCTACCATGTACTCGTAGTAGGCTTGTACCAGCTTGTCGCTGAAACCACGGTTCAGGTACTCTCGGCTGAGACCTAGCGACGCCTGATCCAACTGTGGGAGAAACACTTTATTTGCAAAAATATTAAATGATAATTTTACACGATCATAAAAATGCAGACAGACAAGCGAAATTGAGATGAAAATACGATAATCGATTTGATCAGCAGAAGTAAAGCAAAGAAGAGTTCTTTATTACATTATTATTAATTACATTTTGGAACGGATTCTGGTATGACTAAAGATCGCTGTATCTAGAATATGAGGACAATAAAATTAATGTAATTTTAGAATATTTTAATAAATGTTGAGATATACTTTGAGGTTTACGTAGCCGATCATATATCAATAATGTACTGTAATTACTGACGAATATCCGAAATATAACAACACAGCACTTATACAATCACTTTGCGGCAAATATTGTTATATATTTTATATAGCAGAACAATTGAGTTTGCAAAGCAGACAGAACATTGAATGTATTCGCTTCAGCCCCTCTCCAATCAATAACACGGACATGTTTGTATAAAAAATATTAATTATATGTCGGGAACAAGGACTCGCGACAACTTATAGTAGGTACTTATCAGCACAGCAGTTTCGTATAATTAGTACATTTATTATAAATACTCAACTATACATTTGCATGTTCACCACATTTTTTCTATACATTAGCAAAATTTAAATACCTACTTAATGCACTTTATTAACTGACTGACACCAAAATCAAGTAATAAACGATCACTGGCAGAATTTTGCGATTAGAGTAAATTGATAGCTCACGATTACAAATTAATTATATTAAGGTAAAGATACGAAAAAATTGTTAGAGAAATAAATAAATTCTTACATCGATGATTCTTCTGGTAGAATTCTTGACGTCGACACTGACGGAGAAGTCAATGAAGTAATCCACGGAATACCCGGCGGTACGGAAGCGGTACACCGACTGCTCCCAGGAAAAGGCCTGCTCGTCCCAGGAGTCTCCGTCCAGCACTGGCCAGCCACCGAGACGTTGGAGCATGTCCAATAGCGGCTGGACTCCCCGAGCTTCGATGGCAGCTATAACAATTGTTTGTGAATAAGTTGCTTTTATTACCATTGGTACCCATTGTAGACCACTAGATCCCCTCGTGAAAGTCGCTCCAATGCTGAAATGACACACCTCGTACAACTTTGAGATTACTATAGTCAACTCTCAGGTGTTTAAGTTATATATATAACATTTGTCTTTACCGAAATAAATGTTAAATATCCGAGATACTCAGGCTCGCTGGAGATTTCTTTATGTTAATGTGCCATATAAAAGTGCATCACCTACACCATATTGCCTCCATTACAATTACCATCAACTGAGATCATAGTCAAGCACTAATATATGGAATATAAAGACCGGTGGGCCTTGCAATTGAATGTGATACAACATTTGTTATTTAAATAACATACTAACAAGTTGAACAATATACCAGCGGCTCTCGTCCCGGAACAGACTAAAAGTGAACAAAACAATAATAGTCAAACTACGTAGAAAGCGACCGGTCGTTAGTGATGCATCACAACCAAAACCTCGTTATAAACTTTGTGTTGTTTGAATGCATCACGTACTCTAATCAAACTCGGCATATTGCTCCACATTCGTAACTGTATTCTCCAACGTTATTAAAAATATGTACTACGTCAGGTATGTATCCGATCGTATTCAAATATTTAGATTGATTACTATAGGCTTTATGTACGTGTAATGCAACCTGGCTTTATTAAAATTTTAAGCTGATCAAGTATGTTGTTAGTGAGGAAACTAGCCACTGCTAGTATCGCATCGACTGATGCGAGAGCTAAATAGGTCACATTAAATAAATCGTTCCAACCAGACAATGTTGTAAGTGATTTAGTTTCCTTTTAGGCTTGAACTGACTAGTGTAGGGGCGTGTAGTGTAGTGTAGTGTAGTGTAGGGCGATGTTTTAGGCTGAGAAATTAACTCAAGAATATTCAGCATAAAATATAGCTTAGTTGGGAATGGCTTTGCGACTGCGTCTGCGTATGTCACAGATTAATGTTTAATTTTGGTTGAAGTTGGTGCGCTGATATGAGTGAGTAAGTGTATTAACCCTTAAAATATCTATATATTCATACGTTAAAAAAAAAATCAAAACTTGAATATTACTCAGACGGAGGAATATGAATTTCAGCACAATGAAGTTTATATGAAGACGGAGTGCACAAAAATAGTGTTTTAATAAATAATGCATTTTAAATACATTATATTAGTAAATAAAAATATTACGCACACTACCATTCGTTTGGCGCACATTTTCGTTTCTCTATTTCGGTACTTTACATGATAAATTAACCCTATGACATGTTGAATTACGGTTGAGATTCAACCGCATAAAGGTTTTCATAATTACTTACTTCGATTCATGCAAGCCTGGAATAAGGTCTTCGCGAGCACGAAGGGCTTCGGCTCATTCTCCGCAACCGGCTCGTCCAGGAGCGACCGGATCTGCTCCTGGAGCTGGTCGGTAATGATGGAGAAGGTGTTCACCGAGGTCTTGTCATCGGGGATCCGACTGTGCTTCACGAATGAACCACACGCGAAGTCGTAGAAGTCATCACATGGGTCTACTTTGTCGTCCATGTTCTGCAGCAATTTTGACGCTAGGAAAAAATAATATTAACGTTTTAAAAGTAACATAATATTAATTGTAGTAGGGCTTTGACTGTACGACTAAGTGTCTTCTGAAATTCAATCACAAAAGAAATTTAGAAGAATTCAGATGTTACTAAGTGAGAGTCTGCTGGGAGTCCAACGTTTCCTTTCTGTTTGAGCGACGCATTTAAGATACTGCAATGTTTTCACCGGCCACATAGTATCAAATAATGTTCTTCTGATTTGTCTATGGGAGTTCCATAAAAGCTGGAATTTTCCCAATACGGCCACTCCACGCCTTTACTTTTTACGAAATTGTGCAGGCTGTATCTAATTATATACTTTATCCTGATTTGTTTTCAAGGGGTTTTTCAACAATCAGGTAAGTCTAATATCTAATACAAATAACTTGCTTTTATTTGAGTAAAGCACCAAACAACTCCGCCGAGGATATGAAATCTAATTTTATTTTCTCATCGGACAACGCAACGTTAACGCCTTTGGTGCCTTTGGTAATATGTCTCAGTGACATACCATCGTGTAACTTATCTGTTCATTTGTCGGCTATTCCCACAAATCATATCTTCCATCACGAATATAACGTAATCGAGTACTTTATCCATCTCTAGTGTTAGTTCTAGACAAGTTTAAATCCTGCTACTTCGTTCCTTTATCTGATAACTTACGGAATATTTATTTCAATCTTCACTTTATTTACTAGAATTGTGTGACCAAAACCTAGAACCCCAATAATCTCACGTTATATAATATTATATCTAAGTTTGTTAAGTGTTTCCGAGTTAGCTACACTTTCACTACCGCATAGGCTTCTTTCTCATTAGTTATTACCTCACTGACTACCAATGTCCTAGCTTACATAATTTTATGAAAGCAGAAGATTATTGTTGTTGAATATAAATACATCATTTCACAACTTCCAAAGAAAGGTTAGTCAGGTCATTCGATAGAAAAAAAAACCGCCTGAAGCGACATTTCAGTAGGAGCAGGTAGTAGGTTAATGTCATGTTACCGGTGTGGATGCATCCGGGAGTGTTGCACATTTTAACTCCGTAATCATCCTTGGAGATGACCACAGGCGGCGAGGAAGGGGTCAGCCTCAACTCGCTGGTTTGTGGTACATCTGTAAAAAAAATAGTTCAATAAATTGACAAATAATTTACCTGCCTAAATAAAAACAAATAAAAAAAGGGGATATATTAAAATGAGTCATAATTATATTTTACGTGTAACACCTAAAAGGTTTTGTAGCTTGAACTACTTATTTAGTAGCTATACCTTTATTTGAAAACATGTCGCCCCCCACACACATACAGTCTTCACATTTGCAGTTTAACAACATGAATTTATTAACAGTTTTTTCTGTCGATATTCTTGAATAAAGGTATATCTAAAAAGTTTCCGATACATGTTGACAATAGAGTTGGCAAAAAAATTTGATTGTTTTATACTTCATGAACACATTTACTTTGCGATTCCGGGATTATTCTCAACAGGAGTCGTACATTTAAAACAACAAGTCGGTCAAGCTGAGTCCTACATAGAAAAGAAGTACCGGACAGCGTCCTATAAATGCTTAAGTAGCCAATTACTGATCGATTTGCTGCTAAACAAAGCGTGAACACAATATAACATTAACAGTTTCACATATCATTAGGTGGTAGAATAAAGTTAAGCGAATTAAATAAAAAGTATGTAGAGCATAATTAAAACTAAGGAATAATAACTTACAACAAACGAATAATTCACAAGACACTATTTCGAACATAAAATTTTTCTTAAGAAAATTTTATAAGTTTCGCCTAAAAAATGCTACTATAAATTAATGAATATTTATATGATACCACTACAATAAAATGAAGCTGACACTCAATATTTCAATTCTGTTTTACTTCATATTAACCTTTACTGAAATTACAAATTAATAACATGTACTAATAACAATTACATAATTTCGACAATTTTTTATTTCATTCATAAGTAAATATGAGCATTACTGTTATTGTGTACACCTCCATGTGGTAAGATCTAACTAACTCGGCTGTATGGTACAATCTTGATCGCGCGCGGTGCCTAAGGTTAGGTCGATGGATGAGACGTACCTATAGCCAGGACTCATGCCATTCACCCTAGCAAGTTCAGATTATAGAAGCCGTCCGTCGAGTCTCACTCGATGAGTAATTTTGAGACAATAGAATTGAGCGTATTGTTAGTTTGTACGCATCCATTAGTGATGTTAATGACGGTAGCGGAAACGAGAGTTCAGTGTGTCAGTGGTACACAATAACACAACAATACCACATTTACACTTAACATTACAGACATTTTATAATTATTGAACCGTTATGATTATTGGTTTGTTGGTGTTCGAAGCTCGATTTAATCAAAGTGGTAGACTGTGCGACATCCTTTTAGGTCGTCGGATAGAAGTTGAATCAAGTAATTGATAATACATAATACTCGTAAGGCTTCCAAGTTAATGCGCCTTACCATCTAAGACTACGTCACCACTTACCATCAGGGGGGATTGTAGTCAAGCAGAAGTATCGCAAATGTCATGAACAATACGTATAACACCCATGACCCGAGAACAGACATCCATCTGGCACATACATCTCTGTCCCTGCCGGGAATGGAACCCTGGACCGTTTGATAGATTGGATCACTCGTCCTCTATGCTACCTAGGTCATAAGGAGAGACCCGTGCGTCCTTCAGAGGTATATTGCACTCAGACACGTATTCAAGCCACATTGATTAGTACAGACAGAGTTATTAAGTGATATCTATATGATTTTAGTTTTTCTTCGTTGAGTAGGTATTTAACCACCTACGAAATGTGAGTTATTTTAACAAGATAATACGGGCTGTCAACAGGTTTGTGATCAGTACAGTTAGTCGCGGAACAAAGCCCATTGTGACTCGCTCGAGGCTTTGTTTAAACACTGATAGGTACAAAAAAGTTTATTGACTTCAAGTCAGCGCCATGAATGACTTACGTATGAATAACATTACTAAAGCGCACGGAAGATATATTATATCGATTTAAATCTTCAGAACCGTTAGATCAGTGATCCCAAAGTGCTCCGGGAGGACCTCGCGGGTCTTCGGGAGACTCGACGGGGGTTTACGTTGAGGTGAAATACAGGAGTTCAAAGTTTTAAGGGAGGGACAACAATTATCTAATATCGATACAACAACATTGGTGGCTCAGCTTTACTTATCACTGCACTTGTCAAAAAAGTTAGGGAGAAAAAAATATTCCAAATTTTTTAACGTTTTTGGCAAACTGTATTTCGGTGAAAAATGGTTGTACTGAGACTAAAAACTTTGAATCTATGAAGTGTTTTGGGAATCTGGTAAAAATATATCAGCAGGGGATTCGCCGAAACAGTAAAATGGTGAGAGTGGTCTATGCGAAAAATAAAGTTTGTGAACTCTACGTTGGATTGACTATTCTACATGTATTACATATGCCTTGTTGAATCAGAAGTATAGCATTCGTTCATTTCGCAGTTAGAAACGGGTATTTGGGTATACTGTTAAAAGATCTCTGGATTATCGTTACATCTGTGGTTGTAACATGTCTTCAACACATGGTACGGGCCCCAAATTTTCCTTTGAAAGATCCTGCTAGCATTGACCCACTGGCGGTGAAATCGTCCTTTTATTATTGTGTTCGCCTCGCGAGTCACGTTCAAGTTCAAATGCAAACCAGTTGGCGAAATACTTTAACGGAGACGTGATACTCTCTCGGCCGCAGTCTTCATAAAATAAAACAACAGTTGTACAAAAAACTTAAGTCAATGTCAGTCCTGTCTACTTATTTATTTGAGAGCTACTTTTGATTGCTTATTGTATGGTTTGTTGTAACTACTTACGCACACTCTTGTAGTAATGTTATGATCTTATTACAACAGCCTCAGATGATTATCGATGTGGTCTCTGATGATAAAGCAAAATCTTTGTAAAACCCTACTCATTGTTGATTCGACATTAGGACTGTAATAAGTCGCCGGAGTCCGTCGTCGTGTACAACTTCAGCGCAACTTAGTAACAGATAAACAAAATTAATTAGTCTGTGCTCTACCAACATTTCTCTGTAATTATCCCGAAATAGACAAGATGGTGTAGTTTTTGCGACAGAAATTTGGATATATAAGTGTCAGTTACAATTTGTTTATGCTCCATTTTCTCACACTGTTGATCTCTCTTGAACCTTGTGCCGCTCTAAATAATAATAACAATATGTATCAGTTAACCTTAAAACCAATAGAACTGCTTGACACTGACATAAAGAAATATTAAACAGTTGTAACGCGCGCCTCAACCGAGCAATAACATGTACAAGTAACGAAAATAAATAGTTTAATTTAACCGTGTGCAGTTCTTAAACAGGAGTTATTATAGAAAGGAAGAAAATAATTCTGTAGACTTTACAAACTGACGAACGATAAGAACAGCCAACGGTGCTCAAAACCAACTAACTGACTCTGCAAGGTAGCTGCCGAATACAAACAATATTTCATTTAGGAATCTCAAAAACTGAACATCGACGAATAGCTGGCGTTGTTCAGCAGGATGCTCCACGAGAACTTGGACTCGTGATGGACCCTATCATCCTATTAAATTTCAATCTGGTAAAAATGCTACGTCCCTGCATTCAACCCGGGACCAACCAATTTCATTCGGCATGGCTTGGGTCTAGTCCAAATGTTCTTATACTCTACCTAACATAAAAAAATATAAAGCGTTCTTAAATTTTTCAGCAACATGATTTACAAGATTTTTCAGATAATTTTACGTCGAGCCATTTCCATCCGCAGCGGAATCGAATTCATTTTAAAGGTTCGAAGAGGAAATTACGAAGTTAATAAAATAACTTTATGTAGCTGTCCTCATAAACCTGAACATAAACAGTGCACTCTGGCCGTTGGTCTGCATGTAATCTGTCTCGTTCCCCCAGGACTATTGATTTTCATGTCGAGTAAGTGAAGGTCAACCTATGCATCATATGCATAGAATGGGCATAAATAATTAAACAAATCAAATTGTTCAAAAAGTTTAAGTCAGTGTCCCTCTTTGGCGCTTTTAACATACGAAAAATTTTGATATAAGTCATTGTTTCATAGTGTAGAAGTAGATGGGTACTTGATTCCAGGAACCCACACATCCTAACAATTTGGCAAATGACCAGCAAATAGATAGATACAGTGTTGTATAGTTACAGTGCAATAACCGGTACAGCCTGACTGTGCACCAGGAGAAAAAGAAAACAGATGACATAGTGACGACCTTGACTCCGCAAACCGTAGAATAATAAAAAAGTAATCTAATAATTTTATACAGTGAAGTGAAAATGTGAGGATCAAACGCTAAACACAATCACTTTTCATTCGCAACAAATCCGAGCTCATTAAATTCAAATGTACACAAAAAACCGGTAAAAACACTAATCGAAATAAAATAAAAACTAATTCAGTATTTATGATAATGTAAAAAATATATTAAAATAAGCTAACACAGACCGGTTTAACAAAAGCGATTGCATCTTACAGCAGAATTTGGACACAAGAACACGCTCTGTTACACAAAGTCGTTTGGATATAAGAAACAGTTTTTTGAATATTGCAACTTCTACCCTAGTTTATACTTTATACAGCAACCCTCCCAAGCCACTCATAGGGACCAATTTTCGATTCGTAGAACATGAAAATGTAATTCATCAATACAACTAATTTAACACACCACAGTTGTATATTCACTATGTATCCCTTGACTTCACCTTTATCCCTTACTAGTTGTTATTGCCAGTGGATGACATACATGATATTAATAATAAACTTACCTGACTAACACCTAAATCAAAATAAAACCCAATCAAAGTATACGTTGCCTGCCTCGCGAATACATGTGCCTGCTACTCGCAACATATAATGCTGATGCACATTTATTACATTAATTGTTCAAAGTAATTAACAAAAGCAAGAAAAGCAGCTGTCAGAAATGAATGGAGACAAGTGCTCAACCATAATCCTACAACGGCCACTCTACCAAGAGCGTAATAATTAAGAAGAGTCCTAAACTTTGTGCCCCTGGGACCAAAGAAGGGCTTCTGCCACCTATTCTGTGTACGCTGTTCTGCATATAGGGCGCCCTACTTTCGGGGGAGCAGCGACTGCTTCACAAGATGTGTGAATAAAGCTTGATCTTTCGTGACGTAGCTCTAATTTTCAAAAAGTCATGTGCGTTTGACACTTACTGCGGTGTAAGTGCAGAGAGCGTCTCCATTCCTGTCTTCACATTGTGACAGGAGTCCCGAGCCTAGTGGTGCAACAGTTATGGGTTGCAGTGAAAGGTTTTTACCGGTTTATTATTTGTTATGTGTATCACTTGACTTGACCAATTTAGTCTAACCGTGTCTCTGATCTTTCGACAATCTACGTGATAGTTATTAGGCAAGAAATGTGATTGCTTTAAATCTAAGTTGTAAACATTGAAAGTATCTGCTGGGAATGAGTTAAGGTCATCCGAACATGTGGTAGTCACGAGTTTAATGTCAGTTTATCATTATGTGAGTAAAATTATTAAGCTCATAGCTACTGAGTTACTTTTTTCAGTAGCACGAGCTTTATTCTTAATATATTTCTTAATACTGCT
>DWKC01000875.1:0-11274 GCA_018249195.1 Racta chiria
CAATTTAATTGACTATTATCAATTTTATTTCATAATTTAATTGAATAATTCACATAACAATATTTTAATTTCTATAATATTTTTTTAAGTTTTGGCTCAGTTATCTTTTTGTATAATTATTGACTCAAAAATAGCTTTTTATATAGATCTATTCCTTCTAAAAGATAACTGCAGCTTAAACTTTTCCTTCAGTCTTTGGTAATATAAGGCTGAAGCAAAAGTTATATGTTATAAAATAGATTTTAATATGAATTACTCTTTTAGTGTGAAGTTCAAAGTGTCAATCAAAATGTTTCGGTATTAAATTAACTGTTAGTGTCCATGTGTTAACCCCATAACACGGGTCTATATATTATGTCCAATTAACAGGTATTTACGGGAAAATTCAGTATTATATCTAACTTTATTATTTTAAAAAATGGTCAGTAAATAACAAAATAACAAATATATTTAAGACAATTTATTAATTACTGTTAATGATGCGTTAATTTAACCGCGTTCTTACAAATCTAAGAAAAGTTACTATTACAGAATTTCTACTTTAACTTATGTAATATCGGGTACAAATAAATTATACCATATAAATTAAACGGGTTACTAGCTGGCAACACCCCAATCTAATTCTAGAATACTGTCAGTAAATATAAATGCAAAATTATAAAAAAAATATCACAGTGATTAAACTAACATCAAATCTAGAATCATTAAATGGCATTACATATAATGTATTAATGTTTTGGAAGCACAATTTAAAATACTTGTAAATGGCTAAAACCAAGGTTACTATACCGGTTTTATAACAAATGCATGAATCATGGAAAAATATACCTGAGTCTCGACAAACCTACATCCTACAAGCCTTTTATTAGACATACCAGACTGTGCAATGGCCTACAAGAGAATATAAAATTATGAATAAACAGTCACTATCTTACTGACAATGTTTAACATGGAAAAACTACAAGATACAAGATTTCTAAATATGGAATACACTTCCTTCCTATGCTAAATAATAAAGTACAAAAGTTACTTGTCTAGTTGATGACTAAAACTGTAGCATAAACATGTAAAGCTACCTTTAGAAGCGAATTAATACATTAATATAAGTTAAAAGCATTAAATGAGATTCAATACAATATAGCACAGATTGTTAATCTATAGTAGCTTTTCGGATGAAGGAGGTTAAAGATGAGATTTCACTTCCAGCTCCCTCATTAGGCAAGCAATGCACTTCGATTTCCTCACTTAGATTCTGTGTATCAGACGTGTTCTCATTGACTGGCCAGCGCTTGTGACTGGGAGCATAGAGAACTAAAAGTGCAAAGATGTATATGTTCCACATTCCATAAACTCCAGTAAAGAATGCCGATGTGTATTCAAGCTTCAGAGATTCGTCCCATTTCCACTGTCCTTCTGCTACTTGACCCAATATAAAACCAATCACAGTGAGGGCGGCACAAAGAAGTGTAGCGAGCATCAGAAATTGGAAACGATAAATAATCCCTTCATAGTGTAAACGCCTCACAGAGCACATAGTGGGCAGAGATTGACGTTTGTGAGATATATTTATGAACACCTGGTAAACCATGTAGCATAAAAACAGAAAGTACACTCCGGTAGAAATTCCAGCCAGTATAATGAAAGTTAATGCAAGATTTGTACCAATATCTGTGACCCAGATTGAGTAAAACGGGTTCCGTAGTTGTACACCTCTCTCACACATGTCAAAGATGAATAGAGATATACAGCCCATTGCTACAGCACTCAAATGTCTCCAGTATTGTTTCAAAGAGCTCTGGGCTGATGTATCTTGTATCAACATGTGTTCCCCTGCGAATATAAGCCAGAATGAAAATAACGTAGCATAGAAAACTCCCTGCCTTATGTCTCCGAGGAGTAACATGAATGGTAGATCAAAATGTAATGTCAGGTATTCTATTGGCATGTTCAGGAAGCATAGAGATAATCCGAGGCACAGCAACATTTTTTCCAATAATACTGGCTTCCTCTGCAACATGTGGATACGTCTCCAAAACCATACGAGTATAGCAATGATGCATGGGAAGAAAACTGTTTTTAATGACAACCAGACTTTAGTAAAACCACCATTTTGGTTTATTACTGTGAGCCACATGTCAAGGACGTGGCCGATGTCTGTGTTCATCTCGGGCGTGTCCACCGGCAATCTAACATTTAATAAATAGTAATCATGGTGCAACGACCCCAGTTCGAACAGCGGCATTGCAGTACAATTGTACAAATATTCTTCAGATTTAATATCAATTTCGCAGTCTAAATGCCTTTTTTCAATCGACTGAGTGTACAGCTTCCATTCGTCTTCTGGATCGCCTTTGTTTTGATAGGCGAGACGCGCGTCTATAGTTACGACACTACGCGGCTTCACTTCCATCTGCGAGTGATACGATATGTCTATCTGAAGCACTCCTATTAAGTTCTGTTGCCATCGCGAGAAGTCTAACGTCATGCTTTCACGAGGAATCGGCATTTGGAACGCGAAAACTACATCCGCTTCTGTTAGATGTTGATACACGTAGCCGAGATCGGCGGTCTTGCAAGCTCCTTTGCCTCTGTTGTAAAACCATTTAGACGTGTCGTTTTTCACCGTAGATGTATCCTTGCACACGGTACCGAGTATATTTTGTGCGTTTGCAGGAGTGGGTGCAACCAACCCTCCGATTAGGAAACATATTATTTGACTTAATAGAAGTAAAGAAACTAAAACTGTGAGCTTACGACCGCTGAGATTTTCTATAATTGTTCCGGTCATTGTTAAATTTGATCTCGTTGAATCGCAAAGATAAAATCACACGAAATACTACAATCGAACTGATTCCATCGTTTGCTTTTGTTCGCTGACAATTGCCCGTCGACTGGTATACGGTATGGATCTATTGAATGACGCGAGAACGCGACGCGTTGTTTGTTCGACTCAAGCCGGCGACATACTTGACATGCGCACTAACGGTGTTGCCAGCATAAATCAGATACCGGTAACGTTTTGTTTTCGTATCGGTTTTATTTTTCGGAATTTAACGGTTATTAAATAAAATTCAACTTTTGTAATCATCGTAAATCAAACGAAACTCTCGACATCTCATTAAATATTCATCACAGTTCACTGTGTTTATTATCCAAATTTTATTCGCTAGTTTAAACAAATTGTAGGTATTGCTAAAGTAAGCATCGTTAATGTCCACAATAATGGATGTTGCTACTAATTTACTAATTCGTATTTGCTTCACCCAATCCAATCATCCCTTGTCCTGTATTTTGTATTATTTTTTATTGCGTTAATCCCAATGAACCCTTTACATAAGTAGTATCATTAGTGCTACCGCTGCCTGACCCGAGTAAGCCGGAGCAGCATGAAGCTTGTTGCCCCCTCGGTAAGAGAATGCAATTTGTTGCCTCGGAGCCTTTTTTCGAGTTGTTTATTTTTATTTTTTTAGCTTTTTCAATGAAAAGTGGTTCCATACGAGGTAATATTAGTTGGTGTGGTTTTTGTTAATATCGCTATATGGTTATTATTTTGCTACATACGGTAGTTGAACTTTTCGGTATAATAGATAAGCTTTCACTGAAATTGTAGTTGGATAAAAGGCACAAATATAATAAATTAAATGCAGTTATGATTATAAATTCAAAGATTCGTGTGTTTTCCTCGATAAATTTGCTTTATATTTTTCCTAATCATTGCATGTTAACGGAATTATGGTGTTTATTTTGCATATTTTGTTTTATTTTATTAGTAGCGTAGAGTACTAATGCATATAAATGAAATGCAATGAGTTTACCACCTATTTTTTATCATATTTGGTAGACTTTGAGTAAAATAATAACTTCATACTTTCTTGATTAATTAATAAAGAAAAACATCTCAAAATATTGGGTTTTATTAATGATACGGTAAACATTGCATTTGGTTTCAAGATATTGCATATATTTTGGTGAGAGAACAAACTAATCGGTTTTTACTATTCCTATTCCTATCTGCACATTTTTCAACATTTCCCCGTTATGTTTAATGTTTTTTTGTTTTATGTTTGATATGTTCTCATTTTGTTTGTTGTTTTTTTTCTTTCCCCCACTACCTCTGCACGTATCCTAATTTTTTTACACATTTCGGTGTTTTTTTTTAACTATCCTGTTACCGAACGGTTTTCTTTTAACCCGTCCTTATCCTGTCCGACTTATACTCCTGCACCGGACGCCGCCCGCATGCAGCCAAGGGACGCACGAACATCGAACTGCGAGAACAATTCATACTGGCTGATGGAGTGTCCCAGAGCATGGCTGCGTTCAGACCGCGTACGCCCCGCTCTAACACAAATACGCCTCCGTCCACTGGACCTATAACGAAGGTAAGTAGCTAAAGCTGTTACGACGTTACGACTCTTCCATAATACAAACTTCTCTCTACAGGTTTAGAAGTTAGTTCTTATTTTCACACATACCACAATAAGCGCACAGTAGTTTATAGAGGGAGCAACGGTTTGGGTTGTTGTTTTTTTCGCTTTTGTTGCATTTTGTACATGGATCTCTTGATCCATTTGCAAGAGGCATCGTCGTGAGTGCAGCATGTGTTAAGCTCGTAGCGTTTGGTCGTATTGCATTAGTGTGCTCAAAGCTATGCATCGAAACACCAGCTCGTGTAGTGATCGGTGTTGTTTGTTAGTGTATCTATACTCATTGGACCCACTGCATTGGAGAGGTGGCACGTCAGCGCATTGGATGCTATGGTAATGTATTTCGTTTTACCCTTCCCGCTAGATCCCATCAAACTTACGTATTATCACGTATCGCGCGTTCGTCGAATAGGCCTGTGGACTTATTAGTAACTTCGTCTTGTAACGTCGAATCATACGCATTCCGGACAAAAAGATTGGCACTATGAAAGAGTTTCGTGTTTGTAACGGATATTATCCCTTCCCTTAATGATAGTGTCGGTTTTTATATTGATGCATCTAGCCGAGGAGTTTATGGAGCAGCTGAGGCCCATATTTGAGGCTCTAAGGCAGCGGGAAGAGCTCCCGTGTTCCTACCCGCTACATGTGGGTTCGACACATGGAACTAAGCAAGCTTTCATTTACGGCCACTCAAGATCTCAAGGCTCGACGACGCCAGGCGCCCACCACTATACTCATCATCATGGATACCAGCCTTCTCCAGGATATCACTGGGTAATGCTACATAGGCAATGTGAAAAGTGTTGCGTTGATATGCACCTTTTGTTTTCAATCAGTTTGATAGCAGTTCTAGGTTTTTGTTATTTATTTTATTAGTGTTAATTATATTTATTGTCAGTGTGTTAGACTATCGTACTTTGTCATGGCTCTCGGCTGTCGTGTTCATTAGCATGCACATAAACAGCCATAAATTTTGGGCGATGTAAAATTTACACAACATTTTTTTTTATTACATTTTACACTTACTTATTTACAGACAGTATAAAAATTTGAGTGCATTGCTAAAAAATAATGTAAATTTTGTTTGTTATAATTTAATAGCCATCGATTGTGGTTTCATTTTATGATCCTGATCGTAGGTAAGAGAGAGAACAGCTCGCTCAGTGCCTATGTCCGCCGGTGGCGCTGCTGGACGAGCGTCGAGATCGTCGCTCAGTGCGGGTACTCCAGACTCTCTGAGCGATAACGAAGCCGCTAGTGGGCTTGGGTCTAGATACAGGAAACCTAGCGCACCAAGGTAATTCTACTGTAACGTTTATGAGTATACGAGTAAAAAGTAATTAAATACGTGTACGAGTTTCAATAAACTTATTCCTATCGTATACAATTGTAAATAAATAAACTTTTATTTGGCAGGTCAACCCTCACGCCAGGAGGATCTCGACCAGGATCTCGACCAGGTTCAAGAGCAGGATCCAAACCACCATCGAGGCATGGATCAAATCTATCTCTAGACAGCACAGGTACCGCAGCTCTTCTGATTACATAGGCGACATAGTAGTGACCTAATTATTCACTATCAGCTATTATTTTGGTACTGTTTTTTAACAGATGATGTGTCGACACCATCACGAATCCCAATGCGCAAAGTAACAAACACACGTGCGTCTATCGCTCGAGCGGCGGCTACGGCGAGCAAGCTCGGAGTAACGACGCCCAACGGTGGCTCTCGACCACGCACACCAACAGGCTTTTTGACGCCAGCCAGTGGAAGGTACGGATCGATATACACTATAACATTAGCTTGATACTTGAAAACGATAATAGATAACTATTACATATGACGATCACCAAACAGAGTGATCTATTTTAAATAGCTATTTTAATACAATATATTTTTTAGGCATGGAACATAAACTATATATATGTTTAGGGCTTAATATACAATTAAACTAAAATATCGTTATGTGTATTGTAATACTATTACAATTGGGTCACTGACACATGGGCAGGTATCCCAGTGGAGGGATGTACCGCACTTCCAGCATACCGACACTGTCCCCGGTGCCAGCGCTAGTGAGGTACTATTGTGACTGAGTATGCATTGCTCGTGTGTTTTTTTCGATTGGGGTAGAGTCGTTCGCAACTTGTAACGTAATTTTAGTAACGTAAAGATGAGTTTCATAAACTATCTTCGAACAATTAGAAAATTAATTGCGTACAAGTTGCGAGTGAATGCTAAAAATGTATGTTGAAGAGCACGTCACTGGGCTTTTGAGGGTGATCTTTTATGTAGTGACGTCAAAGCAATCCGTCGAACCTGGGCGCACCGTTACTTTATGGAGCTAGTTTAGGAAGTCTTTGCCTTGTATCCACTGTTAAGAATTTAAAATGGTGGTGGTATTAATATCTTAAAAAAATAGTCATATTTACAGTAAATATTATTGGAATGTCGAAGTGAATGGCATGATAAAATACAATATCGAAAAAATTTAGGCACTCTAACCTTAACAATAGCTTAAGTATATTATATTACGTAGATATTTTAACATATTGTAATACATAATGGTTATACATGGCGATAATGAAATTAACTTTTTCTTTCGCATGCGTCAATTACGAAAATGGAAACAAAACAGCTCTACACATTCCCAGCCATCCTCGATGGCATCTGATCATCCCAAATCCTTAACCCATACTCATCCAGCATTCCAAACTCAAGGAACTACTAAGATACCCATTTATGTTGGCAATCGTTCCCAAAGAACGCCATCAGTAGAAAGACGCGGGAAGAAATCCCGGAAGTCCCAATCAAGAGAAACGTCTCAGGAACCTAGTCCCACCTCCCAAGACCCTAAATCGGACCAGAGAAGTCCAGAAGACGACTCCTCGCTCTTCAGTATATCGGGAATGACGAGCGACAATGAATATGAAAGTAATATAAGCGAGTCGAGCGGGGAAGCGTCCAAACCGACGCAGCGAGACATCAAAGGGTACAAGCTTCTACAAGCTATTAGAATGCTTTAATTTTTGCCCGATTATGTTGATTGATGCTCGTTGGAATTTTGTTTCTTTTTGTGGTCATGTCCGCAACACCATCCGGTTGTAAAAAAAACATATGTCCACACCATTCACTATCTTCGACTATCCATCGGCACACTAGCTTTCGAAATTTATAACTGAGACATCCGCCATTTTTCATAAATTATACTTATATTTATGTATATGTTTTACTAACGATGCTTAATGCATTTTGACCGTCCTTCAGCTTATGCATCACTCACAATTCATGTATCACATCTCAATTAATCCTATAGGTAGTCTTATTCTTATGTCATTGTCCGATATCATGCTGGGTATGTTATTGAAGTTTTATTTGGCTATCGGTCGTATTTAATAATGTCTAATAAAGGCTGCTTTAATTTGCTTGTGTTGTTTTGTGTTATGAAAATGCGGCCTCTAATGATCTTATCGGATTGTGAAGAATTAAATTATTTATTATCTCTATTTTTCTTGTTAATGCACATGCACTGTTTGTTTATAAATAACACTATCCTATGCACATTACCTCTTTGACACTCGAATAGCATTAGAAAAATTGAACGGTAAAATTTTAGAGTAATAACTACGATTATGTCAGATAGTCAATGAAGTGATTCTCTTGAAAACATTGTTGCCTAGACTTTTATCGAGTGGTTTAGCACAGAAGCATGTGCAGTGACAATTTCTAACTCTTTTATCTATTCTTTTCTGTCGTAACTAATCTTATGTCTTTATGCTCGCTAACATCATCATAGGAGTGGGTCGTTTGCCTCCACCGAGGGACAAACGCCCGGGAGGAGTCGCATACCGGTACCTAAGGAGCACCACATTAACAGTAGTACTTCTAGGTAATCTACTACTAATTATAAATATTTATTGAGTTTGGATTTATGTAGTGCGAAAAAATGTTTGTAGTCACTCGTGTAGTCGCTCATGTAGTAGAATTAAGGTTTGGAGTCAATTTAGTCACGGTAGTAGCTTGATGTGCATGATACATAGTTTGAAAGTTTCGAATATTAATTTAATTGTCTGCAACAGGCAAAGGACGCCATCCGGCAGTACGACACCGGTGCGTGCGGGACAGCAAACAGCCGCGTCAAAGTTGTTGCGTAAACCCTCGGACGCGTCCGACAGCGGAGCGCCCGCCACGCCGGTGTCTCGACGTGGGACTCCAGGATCATCACGAAATACGGAGAAACGCGAGCCATTCCGACTTTAGACGAACCAATCGCAAATTGTACTTCCCTTTTCATATCGGTCATAGGCACCACAATGTTACGTACAGTTTTTTTATGGCCGATTTGCAAACGGAATGCAAGGAAGCGTTAGCGGTCTCAACAAATTCCAGAAACCACTTACTTTACTGTTATTTATCAACATATTTAGGCTCAAAGTAATATCCAGTGTCAATATTTATATTGAATAATATTCTAAGCTTCGAGGCCGCTGCCGTGTCCGCAAGTTCAAGTGCCGATATAATACAATAACAGTAACGACTAACAGTAAATTAACCTATTCGCGAATTAAGCCAAGCTTGTATAAAAAATTTGCGAATGTGGCTTTTTAGTTAGTGATAACAATAGATTATAGTAGTAAACATAAAGTCTGCACTTGTTGCCTTGTATACTTATTTTTTCTACGATGCGAAGCAAAGTGCTCGCTGGATTATTATATTATTTTGTGCTGTCAGTATTTATACACAATCGGAACGCGTCTGATCGCTATAATACGTCTTTACATTGTGAATATTCCTCTTATTTATTGTCAACGTTGCCATAATTGTTAGTGTATGTTAAATACGTATAATCGTCTCTACGTCGAGACTGAACGGAAGTGTGATTTTATAATCATTTTTATATTGTTTCTTTAGGGACCATTATGTTATGAAATATTGTCTTGTAGGCGATTCTCGGTTACCACTTTTGCAAGTTATTCTCATACGTAGTTACGCCAGACTACGCGTGTTGCTCGACTTACTAAAGATGTTGCCGGTAATCATTTAAGGTGATAATAGTTTTATTTATAAATACCTTTTTGTAATGCACAATCATGGTTCTTATTTAATTTCATATTCACGTTGTGTTCATTGAATACAGTTACTTTTTTTCTACTGATTTGTTCTGAATGTTTACATTATGTATGTGATTTTATTTATATGTTGATATTTGCACAATTGTAATTGTGATTTGCAGAAGAAAGATAAGATAGCATTTGACTGATAAATCTACAATTTCGGACAGTCGCCAGTGTCTGGGATAAATATGTTTGTCAGTTAAATATTATGTAACGAAATTCCACAGCGGACTATTAATAATTTAAGTAAAATAACTGAAGTACACTTTGTCGACACAAAAGACATTTACTTAATAAAAGCTAAGAATACTTTTGATATATTTAATAAATGAACGCTTTAAAATGTAACCTTCCTTCATTTAAAATGTTAACCAACACTCACACTTACTTGTTAATTTTATTATAAACCTGACTTTACGATTAAGCCTTTATTATTATTAGAGATATTATAAAACTATTAATCTGGTCATTTTTTATTTAAATCATTGTTGTATTTGTTAAATGTAAAATCAAATCAAATTTACTTAAAGCTTACAATATTTTTTTGTATAAAATAATGATCCAGAAGACCTACCGTTTTAAAATCTCATTATGATTTCCAAATAAAAGTAACAATAATTAAATATCTTGTTTTCTTTTTATTTATTCATTCCCTTGATATAATATCATTAAATCTGGTAATAACATGTAGTATAACACAAACTTTATCGGAACGGAAAGAATTAACACTTTCTTAAATTTTTATATCTTTATTCTGCATTTCGTTAAAAAGATAATTTTGTCCCACTAGTGATAATATGCAACATGGAATAACAAAATATAGTTGTTCATTAACGATGTGTCTGGGGTCTCGTGGCCTTTGATCGTGGCATTATTGACCTCGATTTCTTTAGCAACTTTCCTATGCGTGCGGGTCTAGTGCCTTCCTGGCTAAATACTTAATTGAGTTAAGTAGACACTTCAGCCTGGTGTAGCTAATGTCCGTGGGCGGCGGTAATCGCTTACATCAGTTGAGCCCTCTGCGGGTAACTTATAAATGACAACGTATTTGAATACAGTTTCACTGATGTAATCAGGTTGCGAGTGTTTAGTTTTTCGGTTAGTATAAAGCAGAATAAGTATAAACTGAAGTAAAGTAAGCCGCAAGCGGTGTTAAAACGATTTATTAGTTTTTAATTTATTTATTATCGATATAATTGTTTTTAGCCGTTTAAAACCGTTACTTAAAGTTGGATTGTTTATTTTTTGGGTTAGTATAAAACAAAAATATAATTTAGTAAATCAAGCCTAGGTCTTTCGCTTTACTGAAGTAAAGCAAGCCGCAAGCGGTATTAAAATGATTTATTAGGTTTAAGACACGTTATTTATTATCGATATAAAAGTGTTTTAAGCCGTTTAAACCGGTATTTAAAGTTACTACATTATTTCAGTATGGCAATATTGCCTAAGTAAATGTCAAGCGCCAGTTATTGACAATGAAAATTGGATTTCGTACAAACAAAAGCTAAAATTAAATTAAATACAACTTTATTCGAAAACGTAATAAATATAAGTGCATAATGGTCGGTTGTAACATGGATGGGCCACGAAGAGATGCCGTGCTTATGTTGATAGAGGAAAAGAATAAAATAGAAAACGAATTGAGAGAACAAAATGAGATTTTGCACGCCAATAACATCGGTATGGACGACCCCCTGGTGGATGCCGATGGGTATCCTCGAAATGACATAGA
>DWKC01000876.1:0-11262 GCA_018249195.1 Racta chiria
ATTTTTTTGAGTTCAACGTAACCACGCGCTCGTAGCACGGTGGCTTGTGTCGATCGTAACCGGCTTAGTTAAGCAACAGCGGGCACGCTAGCAAAGTGAATGGTAAACGCTATTGTCGAATATTTCTTGATCGCTTCCGTGATTCCGAGGGCACTTAAAACAGTCTGACCTACTAACTTCATATAGGTCGATGTTAACGTCAAATGGCAGACGTTAAGAATGGTAAACGCTATTGTCGAATATTTCTTGACCGTTTCCGTGCTTCAGAGGGCACTTAAAACAGTCTGAACTCCTAACTTCTTATAGGTCGATGTTAACGTCAAATGGCAGACGTTAAGAATGGTAAACGCTATTGTCGAATATTTCTTGACCGCTTCCGTGCTTCAGAGGGCACTTAACACAGTCTGACCTGATTGTAAGAAAACAACGTTGGCCAGACAAAGACTACTTTATTGTAAAGTGTGGGTGATGACCAAAAATCATATTTTTTTATGTACCCTCTAATATCTATCTAAACGCTGCTAACTTCGTACAGGTCGATGTTAACGTTAGGTGACAGACGTTAAGCTACGTCGATAATGTTCGAGAACCATTCAAACTTCCGACATTCGGGTTAGACACTAATCTGCACTTGAGTATGCTCTATGCCTCCACAGTTACTAGGAGAATCTGTGATCTGTAGTAACATTGGGTAAACTGTAAACTTCACAATTTGAGGTTCCATGCACAAAGGTGCCCCACGGGATCCTGTTCATGACTGCAGTCGGTTAGTCTTTCAAAGGGCCATATCTCTTAAACCGTTTTAAATTGAAGTCTTATAACAGTAAATTCCCCTTAAAATCGTAATGACTAAATGTAAAATAATGTTAAAATTAAAGGGAGTTCCAAGACAAAAACGTTTCTACCAAAAGATATAAATGTGTTCGTGTCGTGTCCGAGCGAAATTCGTACTTACTGGATTTTTTTAACAATTATTTAACTGAAAAATAATATGATTCTAGAAATCAGTTACAGCATGAAACTTTGTACCACTTCCATCAGTCCATTCGTCATCTCAGATACCCTCCTCATACCTGAAAGCTGTAATTTGCCATTAGTTTGTGATAGGTATATTTATCAAAGGAAAGAGCCTTCTTCCCCCCTGCCACCAGAGTATGCTCATGCCAGCAGCTCGATTTATATTTATTTTTATCTAAAGTTCAAATTTCCTAAATAACAGCTATCGTTACTTAAAGTAATACGTTCCAACAAAAACAGGTACACTGTCTTTGAAATTGACCTTGAAAGAATGTTCCCAGCTATGTTTCATTGACCTCGTTGGATTCGAACTCTGGGACCTAAACTTCGATTATGTCATGTCATGGACGAGGCGACCATGTTGTCGTTTGGCTGCTCATTGTTTGCTCTTCGCCGCTGTGGTTCCTGTCATTGTCCCTTAACTCACCATGAAGTCCAACGAGATACTATTTCATATAAAACTGATTATGGGAACACTCGTTTAGTTACTTTAATTCTAATCGTTGTCGCGCGAACATTATACATTATTTGCTAAAGTGTAGCTATGGTTCCACGGTTAAAGTGCTACTTTCATATTTGCTTGTGCGTTTTTGTATTAAGTTCAGAAGTGAGAACGTCACTTGTTAAAGATGCACTCGAAGAACATCTAAAGGAAAGTGATCAAAATGAACAGGCGGAAGCTGTAAAACATGATAAGCAAAAAGGTGAAAAGTTTCATCAAATTGAAAGTCAAGTCGATGATAAACATTCAAATCAAAACTCAAAAGCAAATGATGAAGCAAAATACGTAAAGAAAGACCATGAGAGTAAATCATCATCAGACAGTGATTCTTACGGCGGGTTCAATATTAAAAACGATAAAGCAGAAGACACCCTCTCAAACGGATTTAAGAAAGGCCACAAAAAGGGCCATCACAAACAAGGATTCCAGAACTCATATCACAAGGATGAGTCTTCTAATAAAAGTACGTATTTTGACGATATGAATGATGAAGAAGACAGAGCTGGATATAATAGTAAACAGAACAGTTATAACAATCAAGGAAATAGAAGGTATGGAGGAAGGCATAATAATGGACAGCAGTATTTACGAGATAATTATCGCAATACTGGTCATAATAGGTATGGTGACTCAGGCAAACGATTTCAACGACATCAAGACTATGGGAAAAAACAATATTTAGATAATTTAGAGAACTACAATAAATACCGCAATAACCAAGGATCACATGCAAGAGACCACGTTCAAGACCGACGCCAATTTCAGCAACCTCCTTTGCACAGCGACCCCAGATGGGATTGGCAAAGGTGGGATGACCGAAGAAACTGGCAAGATCCTGGTTGGGGTCACGACTATGGCGGTCCTGGATACTTTGATGATCACGGTTTTCGCCATGACGGAGGATATGGTTATGGTCCTAATCACGGATATGGTTATGGCTATGGAGAATCAAGTCCAGATACCGTAACACAAGTACCCGATAATACTCCAGTTGTCGCACAACGCAAGCAAACTATAACGATTTACGAGGATCCAAGATATAGTGGTGACGATAGAGGACAGATCAGAAGAGAGGAAGGAGATTACATCCAATTAGACATTCGACCTAGCAGTCGTAGATATGCTAGCTACGATGATACATATTACAGTGCGCCATCAAGAGCAGGTGCTGCCGAATCTAGCAAAATTAATAGGTTAGTTTATAATTACAGACGACAATAACTTTAACGTAGACAGACTGTTTTATATTGCCTTTTCAATCTACTTAGGTACTAATTTAGACTTAAAAATCGAACTGCATATTGTATTGTTTTAAGTATAAAACTAAAAACCTTTATGCTAATGTCTGGAGTGTGGGAAATATCTAAATTAACAGATCTTTTCTGGCTAATTAATAAAATATTAAATACTGTTAACATATTGTATTTACTATGTACTCAAGATCATATTCAATTTCAACTTAATACGAATGTTTGTAACATGACTGCAAAACAGAATGTCAATATGGAACTGATATTCTGAAATTGCATATTTGCTGATATTCGATGAGCTGTGTAAGTCAAATACAGGTAGATACTTTGAAGGGTGGATTCCTAGAGGGCAGTGTACGTGACGGGCAAACGGTCAACGGAGTGGCATATTTCAATATGGCACATCTGCTACAGTCGAACGGTTTGTGCTCTGGACCGTTACGGATGCGTGCCGAATCGGGTCGTCAGCGTCGGTCTGGGATTCTGTTAAAAATTTGGACCAGTGATTCAGAACTTTCCAGAGCTTTAAATTTAATCCATTTACGATTCAAAGTACTGAAAGATAAAGAATCATGAGTTTTGTACATTTAATGCTAAAATACTTTGGAATATTATTTTACGAACACATTTGTATGCAGGAAATCTCTATAAACGCTTGGCTTAATTATGCAAAATAGTAATATCTTTTTCTGCCGTTCTTACCATTACACAGAAGGCCATGTGCTAAATGTGTCAAAGTGAATACTGAAATTTTAAAAAAAGTTTGTTTTTGTTACAAATCCTACCATGATTCTTTTGTATTCCATCAACAAAAGTAACGACTTGCTTCAACTTGATCAAGTACAAAGTGTAATTTCTACTTTTAATAATTTCGTCGGAAGTTTACAGATTAATTCGTTTTATTACCCCATCTGCTTTAATTAAGCGAAGTCGTTATTAAGGCACTACCCACTCGTAGATATTTTTCAGTACTTTTATTTGTAATTTAAATTTTGCAACCCTTCGTTGTGGTTCTGCTTTAGGGGAATAAACCAATTTAAACGTTAAGCTCCCGGTAATTTCCCTTTTATAATATGTATAGAGTGAGATTTTAAACTTGTATAAAGCTCTTCGGTGAAGTATAATATCGTTCTATGTTGTCTTGTACCATAATCGAGTGATTCTTGTATGTATGTAAGTAGATCTAGGTCTAGGTTACTAATCCTGACTGCTAAGCCGGAGGTCGTGGGCTCGAGTCCCACCTAAGTTACAAACTGTGATGAACAGAAATGTTTGTTCTTTGTCTGGGTGTATTTAAGTTATATATATATATATATGTTTATCAGTTGTCTGATCACCATAGTACAAGCTAACGCTTAGTTTGGCGTCAGATGGCCGTGTGTGATTTGTCAAAAGATATAAAAAAAAACTACTTTCTATATAAATACAATTACATAGAACAGCGCTGAAAATAGAAAATTAAATCGGAAAATGTTTAATCGGATTCTAGAAAACCGCGCTGACATTGAAAATTGCATGTCAAGGGGTTTTTTGGGTCAAATAATGGATTGATAATAATTTCCTGTCGAATATATTGAAAACATAGCAATGACATCTGTTTTTCTTAGTTGTAACATTAATAGTAACTAATATTTGGTTTGTGATTATTTACATGTAGGTATTAACTGGATTCTGTTATTTACGAAAACCGATAGCGGCCGAGCAAATAACGGTTAACCAGATACAAGTAAAAAGGACGTATTAGTAGTTGGTATCAGAATAAAGAAATTTACTGATTTATGAATAAAGATGAGATATTTGAGACAAATGTTTTGTGAAGGACATGAATATTGCCAGCCAATCTGCATTTCAATATAATTCAAGGGGTGAAATTCACTTTGTGATGGATGGGTTGTCCGCAGTCACCTGTATTTACCGGGTGTTGAATTAATAGAAACCTCTGATCTCACCTTCAAGAGGTTTTCTGCTACGGCCTTTGTTGAAACAAAAATGTAATATTTATATTTAGCGATTAAGAATGCACGATGTTATCCCTAATAATATTATAAATGCGATAGTAACTCTGTCGGGCTGACTGTCTGTCTGTTCGTCTGTCTTTCCATCTGTTAAGCTTTCATTGAATAAAATGCATATCATTGATGATGAAAAGGCACAAAGGGCTGTACTTAAAGAACTCTAGCTCCCATATAGAAACCCTACAACGGATGTGTATGAGAGGGCAAAAGAACTCTCTGTAAGAAAAATGTATATTGTTAAAATCCTTACACGGTATCTCACTAAAATAGTACCTAAGCTCGGAATATCAAATAAACGTGTAGACCGCTGCCCCATACCACGTACACGTTGTAAACTGGCGCGTAAACATTTTGACACAGTTGCCTCTACACTCTATAATAGGCTCAATAAAATAAATAAGAAAAACATTGAAGTCATACTCTATTAATGAATTTAAAAAATACTTTTACGTGGCTCTGTAACTTGGATTACATAGAAGTAGAAGCTTTGATAGGAAGTACGTAACCAGGTACACACACACATACACATACACATACGAGCGCAGTCACATCACACATGCACGCAGTCACACACACACTCAATCACAGGAATATTCTCATATTTTTATTAATTTCAAGAAATTATTTTTTATTATTGATATTGTTAGATAGCAATCGTTAAGCCATGTCGAAAAGCTTCGGGCGGCATAAAAACTTCCGACATTTGGGTTGGTCACTAACCCCGCCAACTAACTAACTCCGCCAATCCGCACTGGTAGAGCGTGGTGGAGTATGCTCTTGGCCTCCATAGTGTGGTGACCCGTGCTCAGTAGTGGGCCATTGATGTGTTGAAGCCACGTTGGTGCACGTACTTAAACGTGATTTGAGCAAGTATCCCAACCAGAACAAGGTAGTTTGGACATACGAGTACACTCAACCGCCGTAGATGCTTGCCTCGGCCCGAAGTCGAACCGAGACAGGCACTACTCTTTGGCTACAGGGCCTAACGATTTACATTTACATTTAGTGTTATTTATTTGCCAATTTGTAGTTGCAATTATAAGGTTTTACATTTAAGAAATAGTCGCTCATATATGACAATAAATAGGCATGCAAATGTATACATTTCATAGGCTATTCGTTATTTAAATGCCAGTGCTAACCTGGCAGATGTTGTTCTGCATTTCTTACATTGTAACCACGTCAGATATATCAGATTTTCAAATCTAAGCTATCTTTAGTATATACTGAACTCATTAAAAAACTTTGCCGTTTTCATAAAAAAAAGTTTCGCAGACCCGTTAGTGTTCTAAATCAAGTTTTCCACTTTTATTGTTTTGGCTGAGGGGGTGAAACGAATCCAAAAAACCAAATATCATTAAAATCGGTCCAGTAGTTTTTGAGTTAAAAAGCAATTAACACGATTTTCGAGTTTGTTATAATTATATAAACATAATTTATTATTTCACGAAGGTTCACGTACATATACTTAACGAGAACGAGAATCCTGACCGTTACAATATAGTTTGTACGGACTAATCACACCCTCGCTCTTTTTATGGTACTTACTAACGACTTGTCTTATAGCACTAAAGCAATTTCACAGCGACGCCCAAATAACATGCCAATAATCGTTAGCAGTGATTGGAAAACAAAACTGTGATTATAGGGTATTATCTCAGATTGTCTATCTCTTTCTGTCTCCTAGACCTTCGCTACGACCTCTCATTCGTCCCCAGAGGGCGGTAGATAGAGTGACATTACTTTAACGAACTTTCAATGGATCGTATCGACAAACTCTTGGGTTAGGACTTAAGATAAATGTATTTGAATGTTATATATATTTTTTTGTATACCTTATACCATCCTGTGTGTTTTAATCTATATATTAAACTAAGGCGGAATAAATAAGGTTTCTTTCTTTCTTTCTTTTTGTTTTATTATCCATCTATTTTATATGTAAAGATTGAAATGCTTTCATAGAATAAGTTTTTTACAGAGACGAGTATTTACTAAACATAGCTTTAAATTGAAGAACTTATAGTACATTTAACTTTCTATGCCTACAAACAAAAATGAATCGCCGAATGTGTTGATAAGCGCAAAACTCGGGAACAGCTGGACCGATTTAAATTATACCTTTTTAGTCTGCTCAGGATAGTAAGTAAGGTTTAAGCACAGAAAAAAATATTTTTTGAGTATCTGATGAGGAACTATAAGAGATCAACCAAACTTTAATAGATATTGAAATGCCTCAATAGCAAATAATATTCAATGCAACGAATGGTTACAATATAACATAATACATTGCAAAACATCTGCCGTTTTAAAGAAAACAAATAAATAAGAAAACGAATACTGGGTCAGCTAGTACCTTATAAAATTACAGTTACTTTTACAAATATTAAATGACGTCATAACGAGGTTTGGTACAAGACCGTCTCCCCGCAGTCACAGTAGAACAATGGAGTCGCTCCTGTCTCTTATCTCTGGTTTATTGTCTGAAGTAGACTTGATGGCCGTTTTGTTGCCGCTTCCCGCTCGAGTGTGGTGATGAGTAAGTTAGTGTCTTTGTTCATGATACGGTGATATGGTTCATTCTTTGTAATGATATCGTATGAACTACTTTTACTACTTTTTGAAGCGCTCAGCCCGGTGGCTTTCTTCGATGAACTATGTGGACGAAAAAGTTAACCAACAGCGTGCGCGATCGTACACCATCCTCCTGGATGGGTTATCGCTAGTGGCAAAACATTTATAAGCGCTTCCGTACCTCTGAGGTCATGTAAGGCCGTCGGTGCCAGTTGTTTAGACGTGTCGGAGGCCTTCGGCATTAAAACTTCCTACACTTTGTTTGGCCACTAACCTCTCCATCAATCCGTCGTTGGACGTTGGAGCAGCGTGGTGGAGTATGCTATAGGCCCCCCCAGTTACGAGTAGAGGCCCGGGCTCACTAGGGCCATTAGTTTACACGTTCAGTGATATGCAATCATTTGGGTATCAGATACTTTTTTATTTTAAACAAAAGTTTGTCACTGAAGACTCTACCAATACCCACCTTCTCTAAGCTCCAATAACGTTAGCCCTTAAGGTCAACCGTATGCAAAAAAATATGCCTAAGCTTAGTTTAATGGGACGTACCTCATACATGAGACATCTATCAACTGCTAAAAACACATGTAAATCTTTTGCTGAAATATTATATTCGTCTATACCAGTAATATTTAAAAAACTTATGTAGGTAGTAGTCTAGTATTCCACATCCAGAAAATGAACAAACGATAGATTTTATCCCGACAAGCGGAGAAACTGTAGTATTTAATAAAGATATTAGAGAAAATAGTAACAAATTAAACAAACAAATGAAATGATTCAAATCAACGTATATCGCCGATGAAAATTGTTCAGAAGTTGCAGTTTTAAGCAGTTTTGAAAGGGGTACTCGTTCACTCGTGACGAATCCTGCCGGTAGCTAACTAATTGCCCTAAAATGAATAGCTCCTTCGGGACTTGTCGCCCCGATTTTATTTAAATTGTCTATGTAAAGTGCCGATTGTTCCAAGATTAATTTACGGTGTTGGAGAAATAGGAATCCTTTTTTATTTTCTTAAAGAGTTGTCTTATGAAACGTAATTTCATAAAGTCTTTGTCAACGTATTGTTCTAGTGAAAACATAGAATTTTTTTTGTCCTTATGAAAAAGTTATAAGGCGGTCTATTATTATTTATTAACGATAACAGCCCTCTAGGGTCCCCGATCGGGGCAGTTATGGTTTATGGACGATGAATGATTGTTCTCGGGTTGTTAATGGTATTTTTGTAGTACATGTCACTCGAGAAGCACAGAAGCGCTCATGATGTTCCACCACTAGCGGTCACCCATCCACCTACCGACCGCGCCCGCTGCTGCTTAGCTTTTTCGATTACATACGATCGAAACAAGCCGCCGGGCTATGAACGCTTATGAACGCTACATTTATTACTCTTAGCTTTTATTTATTACTCTATGATAAAGGCGGCGGGATACTGGTGACGATCTTAACTGATCGAAAAAGATAAGCAACAGCGGGCGCGGTCGGTTGGCGGTTGGGTGACCGCTAGTGGCAAAATATCATGAGAGGAAGCGCTCAGGAGTGCTCATGATTCGGAGGGCACGTTAAGCTATCGGTCCCCGTTACGAATGTTAGAAAGCAATTGTTCCAATCCAAAAAATCGAGCACAAACTGTGTATTTTATAGAGGCGGCGGGGTTCGGTTTGCTTAACCCTAAAAAAAAGTTTGAAGAGCCTTTTATGATTTTAAAAGACCTATCAAATTATACCCAACTCGATTAGGTACCGAAAATTTTGTTTTTTTCTTTATTTTACCATATTTTTCTCACGATAAATATGTATGTACACAGCTTTCTAGCACTAAGGGTGCACTACAGTGCGAACGGATATTGCGAAACTTTAAGGGTTCCGATTTTTTACGGAATCCTAAAAAGCGAATTTAACCTAAATTTCTATTTAAGAACAATAACATGTGAAATAAGTTAGGCGAAATAAAATGCTGCCTGTTAAATGGTGAATTTACAGCGGGAAATTCCAAGCTAAAGCCGTAGGTTATTGGATAGCAATGTTTGCGTATGGCGCGGAGCAATATGCTTCTCAAACAGCCGTCAGGTAAGTTGCCTTGTGTGTAGTTTTGCTTATTAACGACCAACATGGCCGACGCTTGATAAGATTTCGGTTTGTCTTGCCTGGCATTCGTGCCTTCGGGCGGTCTTCGAGCATTTGGAGTTGAGGCACAGAAGGATCATTGTAGAGTATGCTCTATTCGTGTGACGAGATTTTTTTATTTCTTGATGTTAACTATTTGAGTAAACTGAGAGATTTATCTTAGACATAATTGATAGATAGATAAACTTTATTGTTTGCACACCACAAAACATATACATATAGTACATAACACATCTATACAACAATACAAAACAACAGGCGGCCTTATCGCTACATAGCGATTTCTTCCTGGCAACCCATCAGAAGTATAGAAGTAGAAATTGATACATAAAAAGAGCGGCGCACACAATTCTTCAAAGAGAAAACTTATATATTCAATAATTACACTAAGCATACCTTGACTACAGCAATGAAAAGAAGACGTAGCAAGCGAAGGTAATTGGAGAAAAATTGGTTATCATGTTTTAGAGGCTAAAAATTGGTGAGAAACAAACAAAACATTTAGGTATCTTTAGATACAGATAACATTCAACCCATCACATTGATAAAGTGGTCCTACTTGAAATAATGACACTATCTTAACAAGATCGTTTCAAACAGGAACAATCAATTGAACCATTTGCTCTTTGATAACGTTCATCATCTCATACGTTATTTAAATCAACCATCATTTCAGGACCACAGCAGGACTATGAGTTTCAACGAAATCAAAGTTCAATGTAAGTAGGTATAATATTGGTATGACATAGATGATACTTACATAGTTTGAGTAGGTATTTTATAATTTTAAAAAATACTGGCAAGTAATAAGTAGCACGGACAGGTTGCAGGCGGGAAACCTGCTTGCATTATTAGGGCGGAAGCTAGCTGAGCAAACAACGGCAGCAGGCAGATACTTAGATGCTTAGACCCAGGCTTAGTGCGGGTTTTTAATCTTGTATGGGATCGTAGCAAAGTTACCGCTCTTCCTACGCTTCTTTTTACGTTAAGCCGATCGAGTAATAAGGATTGCTCTATGACGAATGGAACCAGTTATTGCTTACACTTTTTACAATGTCTACTTGCATTTCAGTAAAACTAACTTAACAACAGAAGGCTCCATAGAAATATTTAACAATGATTGCGAGGTTCCAAACATGAGTGCGGGAAATCATGAAAGAACAGTTACAAAGAAATCGAACACATTTGCGATGCCAACTGAACAGTGGAATAATCGATGTAATGATAAGCAACTACGAGGGGTCCTTCAATATGCTTGTAGTTCTAACAGTAATATAGAAAATGTAGTTAAACTGTAAGTGGAATTTTCGGTTTGTGTCCGTCTTGATTCATTATTCCTGAAGTGCTTATTCAATTGCTTTACTTGTTTTCAGATGCATTCCAAATTGGCGCTTGAGCATACATAAATAAGAATACATAAGTAATGAAGAGGATTACCAATAACTATGTATATTTAATCATTTGCGTTGCATATTAGCAATCTAAGATAGACAATAATTAAAAAGTTAAGTAAAAATACTTTACTTTTGTTGTTGAGTACCCTCAACAGGAGTTCGCAGACGTGTTGGTCATGTCTAAACCAGTGGTTCCCAAAGTGGTTCAATTGCACTCCTAGGGGTCCACGGGAGATTAAACGGGTTATTAGTAAAGGGTGCCACAACATTACACGTTTTACATACTAATATCTTGGCCATAACAACTTTACAATATCACTGAATGCGACGTTTGTAACAATAAGGAATTAAAAACGTATTCCTCAACTTATAAATTATCATTTTGA
>DWKC01000877.1:0-11262 GCA_018249195.1 Racta chiria
CGGGTGTTGCTAATGTCTATGGACGGCGGTGATTACTTACCATCAGGTGACACGTCTGTCCGTTTGCCTGCTCTTAAAATAAAATAAAATAAAAAAAAAACTATTTTATTATATCAGACTAAAATAGTAAGGAGAGTAAAAAACATTATTTAAAAAATCTTATTTAAATGAATTAATTTATTAATAATAATTAATTAATCCAAATAATAGGAATATCTGGGGCATTAACACCATTTCTTAGCGCAGGATTAATATAGTAAGAGATTGGGGTATATTCATTCGCGCGGAATTTGTATTGACAGAATTCTTTAAATTGTCATATGTTTAATTTGAGCATTGATTTCATAATTAATAATAACCCTAAGTGTAAATCCAAGCTTAGCGCAATACGTTAGGGAAAACCGCATTTAAATCGGAATCCCGTTTATGAGATTAGCGCGAACAAAGGCATAAACAAACAAAAATTCTAAAAAGAGTTTTGGGTTCTATTCTTACTACAAAGCACCAGTAAAAACCATACCTATATCTTCCTTTTACAAACAGCGATAATTCATTAAATTATATATTTATATATATTATATAAATATTTATTAAAATACTAGCTGTGCCGGAGACTTCGTCCGCGTTTGAATTAAATCTATGTATCGTTGTATTTCTTGTGTGCGTGTTATGTCATAGATTCATTGGAATGACAATGGCGCCATCTGTCTAAAGTTGGTCGCACCAACTCAAAAACCTTAGTGGGCTCATGCACAACAACTTTGCTAAAGATCATCACATGATCAAATGCATAGTTTACGATACTATAAAGGACATACACACAAACATTATTTTATATATATAGATGAATGCCGTGTCAGCTAGTTTAAATAAACCAAATTATTAATTCCTTTCCAATAAATCCGTTGAATTTTTTATCTAATCTCCAAAGCAGTGAGCACACCAAACGTTTTTTGTGACTAAAAACTCCTGTGCTCGAATGCGTGAGCCGTCGGACTGTTCAAACCATTTAGTAAACACCGAATAGGTTCTACAAGTGAGGTACAACGATTTTAATCGAATGGAAACGGAACAAAGTGAAAATTTGCACCTCAATTATTCCAACAGTCGCGTGTCGACAAATAGCTATAACCAGGTGTCAACGTGGGCAATAGTATGAACGAAGTGCTGGACATTCTAATTATTTTAGCTTTTACAATCGTACTAATGTTTGTTGCTCATTCACCTAAAAACTACTGAATGGATTTAAATGAAATTTGGCACTGTAATAGAATAAAAATCCGGAATAAGTTATAGGCTATTTTTTATCAACATACAACGCGGGCAAAGCCGTGGGCGGATACTCGTATTTTACAACAAATAATATTTTAATTTATAAAAGGAGACTTCATAGCCCGGCGTTTTCCTCCCATCCTAAGTGATCAAGTTAAGAAACAGCGGGCGCGGTAGGTAGAAAGATGGGTAACCGCTAGTGGCAAAAATTCATGAACGCTTCCGTACTTCGGAGGGGACATAAAACCGTCGCTGTTATTATTAGATAGCAGTCGTTAAGCTATGTAGGAGGTCTTCGTTCGGGTGGCATAAAAAATTTCAACACTTGGGTTGGCATCTAACCCGCACCACGAACTGGAGCTGCGTGGTGGAATGTCCTCCAGACCTTCTCAGATCTGACGAGAACCCGCGCTCTTTAGTAGATTGCTCATTGCTCACGCAATGGGTTGAGTGGGTTAAGGCCATTATTTTTAATTTATTTTAAAATTTTAACTGTATAATACTACTGCAAGTAACTGTCTAAGACATTTGCAAAGTGCTTCCACCTGTTTTGGATATAAAAACGTTACCGTGAACGTCATAGGTAATATGAGGGGAGGGAATACCATAATATGATCTCATAGGTACCTGTATTATATCGTCAATTCCGAAATCGCACACCTTTGAGATATTTCAACGATGTTTTCCGTCACCGTAGCAAGTGATAGCAACGTAGCAACTTCTGATACGCACATAACTTTGAAAATTAGAAGTGCGCGCAGCAGGATTTGAATCCAGGACCTCCCGGTCGAGAGACCAACGTTCAAATCGGCTATCACTGCTATTAAAATCACAGTATGTAGCTCTATCTAAAAAGCGGTACAAGTTAGGAAAAAAAATGCTAAAAATTTTAAAGATGACGAACGAAAGCGCCAATTAAGTGGTGGTATTTTCCGTTAATATCAGAGTCTATTATTGAGTACGGTTCATAAAGAGAACTCAATAAAACATAAAGCTTTGGTCCCTGGCGTTTGGCCTCGACTCGAGTCGTCTCCAATAAAATACAAATAGAGTCGATTGAAATGCAGGACGAACGGACGGACGCTGTTTACTTGATGCCGGCCGGAGCAACGATAACCAAGATTGCTTTTTTCAGTTTCCAATCATTTGTAAGTTATTTCGCAAATTAAAAACTTGGCAATTCGTTATACGATTACCTTTTCTGAAACTATATAATTTTATTTTGTTTACCAGTAATGTGTTACTCACTAGCTGACTCGGCAGACGTTGTTCTGCAATAAAATATCATCAAATCAATCAAAATTTAAAAAAGAATGGTATCTTTAGTAAATGCAAATTATATTGAATAGCTTTTACTATAGGCGCAATTCAATGTCTATTATAGTTTGACTGATCTCCCAGAGTCACCAAAAATATTTTTTTTCTATACTTTTAAACCTACCCTCAGGTACCCTGCGTGCACTAAAAAAAGAACTGTTAAAATCATTGTTGAGTTTTCGCGAAACTAACAACCATCAATTCATTTATATTTAATATATTTAATAATAAAGTATTTGAAATGTTTTTTCTAAGTATAAATATCTATACAAGTATGTATTTAAAATATTATGTGTATGTCTATCAGTTGTCTAATCACCATAGTACAAGCTAACGCTTAGTTCAGTATCAGATGGCCGTGTGTGAGTTGTCCTGAGATATTTATTTATATTTATAATTAGCAATCAGTGTGAAGCAGTGATAGCCTAATGGTTTGAACGTTAGTCTCTTGAACGGGAGGTACCAGGTTCTACCGCGCGGACCTCTAATTTTCAAAATATGTGCGTATCAGTAGTTGATTATCACTTGCTACGGTGAAGGAATACATCGTAAGGAAACCCGCATTCCCAGAGAATTCTTAATAAAGTTCTCAAAGGTGTGTGAAGTCTACAAATCCGCACTTGACCAGCGTGGTGGACGGCCTGCACCCCTCATATTGTGAGTGGAGACCCGAGCCCAGCGATGGGTTGCAAAGAAAGAAAGAAGATTTATAATTAGTATTTTAATCATAGATTTTCAGTTAAGTACATAAATACTTATTGAGTTACTTCTCTGTTTTCCTGTTACCGATCTCCTTGAGAAATATGATTCATCGAAAGTCATATCGATTAATAACGTGTTAATGAAGTTATTCATACCTATTTGATCCACATACGCGCTAATCATTCCTTCAATTCCTAATTAAACATGTAACGTGGTCATAGATAAGCAACCATATATAATCAATCACTTGATACAATTTGATAATTCTGAGTTAATCTTGCTGAACTGCTGAGGTGGAGATGTCATTCAGTGAGTGTATTTTACTTCATTTGTATTGTTGGTGCGAATACCAATTAAAATGGAAAAATAATAATTATTAACTGTCAATTTTCAAAACGCCATTTCGACATGTTTCGACAATTGTCTTATCCATCTATATATATAAAAATGAATGTTTGTCTGTATGTTCTTTATAAAATCGTAAACTATTCATTTGATCATGTGATGATCTTTAGCAAAGTTGTTGTACAAAAACAATTATTAATGATTGACTTTCGTCGATAAAAATCGGTCCAGTTTCATATAATTTCTAATTGTACCTGCTCACCCCTATATATATACAATAATATAATACACGTGTCCACCTATTATGTTCTAGAGATAGAGAGAGCCTTGTGATAGACAAACGTACAGGCAGATAGCGAAGCATGTTAAGGTTCCATTTTTACCTTTTTTTCACATTTCACCCTTGAGTAGGGAAGCATAAAAACGCCTTTATATATAATTCTTGTGTAGATTATGACGTCACTTATTGTGCGTGGGTGAAAATGATTTATCATGTGTGCCATCTGCTCGTTTATCTTATAAGAGACTCACTTTTACAATTCACCATTACTCTGTTGTCTGTATCTTCGAATAACCTTAGCTGTAGTACCCACTTGAAACAATTGCTATTTCTTTTCTTCAGGCGTTATGGACATGTAATGTAGACGAATGTTCTGTCTGAGTGTTCTGTAAATTAGAAAGGAATTATCGGCTCTGTAGCCTAGTTGGAACTAACCCTACTTGCAAAACGAAAAGACCCGAGTTCAATCCCCAGCCGAAGTACTCATTTATGTGACTTCTGTGATTAAGTTATTCATATTTATTTTAATTCGTTTAATAAAATAGATGAACATCTAATAATAAAAAAAAATACCTTTTGATATATCTTCTTAATATAATTTGAATGATGTAGCCCATGACTCCCATGTATAGTAAAGGTTAATGACAAAAAAAAATGCCTAACAAATATCCAATATAAATATTTGGTGCGTCACAATTTTATTATTACCATTTAAGTATAGATCAAACAATATACTAAACGCCAACGAACAAGATAAAAAAAACTTATAAACGTTCAATTTGTATCCCGCAATAATACGCTCAGACGTCTTTGAATGAAATATGAATTTATATTTTCTTTCCATCTCCTTATGGAAATAAAGTATGATCAAACATGCCTCACAAAGTAAAGAATTCTCTGGAATAAAGACATATTTAAATTGAGACACGATTAAATACATTAAAGCTTAAAGTACTCTTGTGGTATATGTGCGTATTGACGAGCACCCTGGGTTCCCTATTACCATTTCTAGTTTTGTACCAGGTTTCCTCAGCCCAAACGTGACACCCCTAATTGGGGTTACTTATCATTATAATGTATGATATATATTTCACAGTGCATCACAGTACTTGTTTAAAGTTACAATTCAACGCCGATATATGTCGACTATATATTATTATATTATATTTAATTTATTTGGAGCTCGAAGAGCTATAAATGTTATGCTGTGCTGTAACACTTAAATATATTCCTGTATGGAGAGCACAAGTGCTCTCAACGAGGCGTAGAACAGCTCTGCTTGTCGGCGACCGTCGGGGCTGGACGGGCTGGTATGTGGCCCTATCACGCGCCGACTGCGTGAACAACAGTCGCTTGTTAAAATAGTAATTAAGATTATGTACGTGCAATGTAAGATAAACTTAAAAATTGTAAAATTGTAGTAAGGAATAGAACCCAAAACAACCATTTTTAGATTTTTGTCTGTTTTTTAATTTTGTCTGGTTTTCTGTTTGTCGGTGCCTTTGTTCGCGCTAATTGAGATTAGCGCGAAACGGCTGCCCCGATTTGAATGCGGTTTTCACTGATGTATTGGGCTAAGCTTGGATTGATACACTTAGGTGTATTTTTATTGAAATCGGTGCACAAATAAAAATAGATATGACAATTTAAAGAACGGAGTCGCAGGCACAGCTAGTCTAAAATATATATTAAAACATATATCTAAAACTAACGAATTTGTATTGGTAAGAACGTCAGCAATAATTTAACACAACACTAAGTATCTCTTTCTATGATGGTATGTAGTTCGCAGGGACAGCTAGTATACACTCGTAACAAGTAATTTCAACATATTTAATAGATAGTATTCTAGAATTGCATATGCGCTGCGTTGTTTATAATGTAACCTAATTTGATGACATTTATGCTGATAAATAGCTTTTATATTAGTCGTAATATGTTACAACGCGGCAAGTAGTAACTACGTTAAAAATGACATTACATTATGATAACTTATGATTATTATAAAATTCATGTCTATATTTAACATACGTTTTTTTTAAACTTTAATTTTTAGCCGGAGTTTCTTCACTGAGTTACTATGCCACTCCGGTAGTTATTTACAAAATAGGTATAATCAATATTAAAACCAACTTAAAAATAGTAAGGAAATACTTTTGCCTCCTCTGAACAGGAGGAAGCCAACATACTGTTAAATACACCAACGTTCTTAAATATTATAAGAACTAATTGTATATATTGCAGAGTTGTTAAGTTAATAGTAGTTTATATTTCTATTCAATTGCTATTTCTAAACAATCGACGACCATCAGTCACAACTGCTATCCACGACTCCGAGGCGAGCGTACATCAAATAAAAAAACAACCCTGCCATAAAATTATATTCATAAATATTACCGGTTGCTGTGTTATTTATACCCATGTGTAATTTAATTTAATTATCAATTTAAATGTCATCAACGTCATAACATAAATAATAATGAATATTTATGCATTTTAGGGTCTATCAAGTCACCTATACAACTATGCACTTAACTAAGAATTTTAATTGATATTTTTAAAAGGGATGACGAATTTGGGAATGGCGAGCTTTAATTTGAGGACATTTGAATATATTTTTTGAACATATTTTAATATACTCATAAAGCGTTTTTTTCCATAGTTTTAAGGCTTCTAAACTCCACATATTATATACACGTACTTTTTAGTTTACATACAGCGCCAATTATAATAAAAACCAATCAAGACAGATTCATACAACATTAAACGTTTTAAAATAAACGGTTCCTACCAAATGTGCTGAAAAAAGTCTCATGGCGCGCGTGTGCATTGTTCATTAAATACTCAACTTTCTTATCGCGCTGCCTGTGGCTAGGGCTGACAATACCTCGTATGTAACCAACGTAAACTCGCATCATAGGTACTAATGTAATGTGTAATGCACATAGGTACATATCTATTATATTACGAGTATAATGTGTAATAATTTTAAATGTTTGCTTCGAAAAAAACCAGATCCATGGCTGATGTTTGCATTATGTAATTTTTTCCAAAATGTAATTTTATCCATAACTATATTCGAATTGCTACATTTATGTAATGCATGACTGATGATGCAGATCGACCAATTAGGCAAATTAGGAAACGTTGAGCTAGGTCGGGGCGGAGCCGTTTAGATGCATTAAGTCTTTCATAATATTATCGACGACCGCTCGAAGACTCGTTCTCAAAGGATACCAAATGTCATCGTGTTCAAGTTTGGAATGTTGTCATGTCTGAGATTGATTTTAAATGTACTTAGGCCACAAAGGCCATATTTATATAGCACCGTATTTTATACCGTATATGCTAGGAATCTGTTTAGTTCTATCAACTACATACCTAATTCTACCGACGACAAACTGCTTCTGGCAAAATATTAGATTGACCTTATATTAGACAGTATTAGACATATTATATATTAGACAGTGCGCGATGTACATACTAATTGAATTAACTTGACGCTTCCCCGCTTCTCTTACCTCCATTATTTGACTGAATGTTTTGGCGTCTACTTTGCTATGTCGTAGCTGAAAACATAATGTTCCCCAGATAATAGAGATCTGAAGATTTTATAGATCAAATTCGGAATCGCTCGTCTTATTGTTATTGCGCTCGTCACGCCACCTTGAAAGCTAATTTATTGAAACATATATTCCCTTGGAAATTACATATTTTTTCGCGAATAAAATAACATTCATTCGCTTGCCCATCAACCATTTCCATCCAAAAAAATCACATTGAACCGTTGCTTCCTTTTCACTAGAAACAAGAACAAATAAACACACTAGATGCACCTAATATCGCTGATGGTATGGATCAAGCAAATGCACATTACATATAACACAATAAACCCGAGAACAAATGTTTATCTGAAACATAAATAACAGTCCCGGTCGGTAATCCAATTCTACAAACACACTTCAAACAATTACACTTTCGTTTTTTATCAGGTATCCATCTCATGATTTCCCATTTCAAAGTAATGGAAAATTTCATTTTTAAATTCATAATCATGTCCAACCAACATTTTTTCTTTGTTTTTGCTTGCTCTCCTGTCACTGGGTTCAAAGCTCCTTTTCATCTTGTTGATACAGAGTGGGAGACAAATGGAAAATTGTTAGATATGAAATTTCCTTTCACTGAACCAAATGATGATGAAATATTTTAATTTGAAATGAATTATTCATAATAATTTGCGCATGATAATATTTTTATAATACATTTGTGCACGTAAATAGCTGCTCTTCGAGAAGAAATAAGCGAAAGAACTGGTCGGCATTTTCTAAAATTAATCTACAAAAAACGTAAAGTAAAAAAGTAGTTATTGTTAATAACTAATATTTTTAGATAGAAAACAAAAATACTATAACATACTGTAACGCGAAAGTTATTGAGGATTCTCTCTGAGGATGATCTCTTACGTTTTCACGCAAAAGGTATTGAACGTATCCGAATGAAATTTGGCACATAGATAGATTAGCCTGAAATAACACATAGGCTACATTTTATCAATATACCATGCGGACAAAGCCGCGGTAGGACGCTCGTAGATCATAAGTAGGTACAACAAGCATACGTTGTTAAGATAAATAACTTTTAAATGCCTTTATGTGCAATTCCGCAAAATGCAACAAGCATACGCCAGACGTCAACGAGACATATGTAGCGCAGCAAACTTCAGGCTAACCTAAACTATACAAAATTTTTCAAGTCTCTATTTTACCACTCTGTCGAATGTAATAAGTATGGTAATATGTACCTTTGCGAAATCACAGCCCGCCCAGGGACATAATACTAGGTATGTAATACAGGATACTAGGATTACTAGGTATGTAATGCGGGATCTTTAGGCCATAGAGCAGACAAACGAACACGGCAAAACCCTAAATAAAACTTACAAAACTAAACCGGATAAATCAAAGGATCAGCTTATAAAAATAATCATTAATGTTTATTACAATTTGCCAACGTACGTTCATATTTTTGTAGCGAAGCAAAGGAGAATTACTAGTAAATAATAACGATACTGCTGTCGTCTGGCCCAGAGCGGGTCGTGCGTCGACCTTCGAACTCCGAATCGTTCGTGCGCTAGAAGCTTCAAGACTAAAAGACACGATTCGATCGCGAGTAATATCGTCTCAGAGCGCTGGACTGAATAATAAATAACAATTCCCCATCTCTTGATCCTACTCATACATACATACATACATATACTACGCATATACTCATACTACGTCCTTCGCACTTTGCACTACCGAAGCTTGCAGATGTTAGGCGGAGTAGGGAGTCATGGCTTTTTTCCGTGTGAAGTCCCGAGTAGGCTAATTGCCGATTAAAGTCACGAGTAACTATGAACTTTACGGGAAACTTTAACGCGAGCAAGTTTCCTCACTATGTTTTCCTTCCGGAGCAGGTGATAATTCATTTATACACGCACATAACTTTTGAAAGTTACAGGTACACGCAGGGTTCGAATCCAGGCCCTCGCATTCGAGAGACCAACGTTCAAACCGGTAGCCTATCAAGAATTCACGCTATCTATTTGCGTAATAATTGTTTACTAAGTTTTGTTAAAATTTAATCGTTTATTAGTTTCTTTATTGTTTAAATAAATGTCAATTTTGAGTTCATTAATTTAAGTTAAATAATACGCTACAAATACCATACGAACTTCACAATCGCAGAATAGCACTACCCCACAAGTAAAGTAGCCAGTAACTTACTTCTAACATCATCTGCCAATCATTTTGTCTAACAGTGACCATTCTAGCTAATCCTAAGTATATTAATGGTTTATTTTCGATTTATTTATGATCGATCACCAAATAGGCATTGGAAAATTCAGCACGAAGACCACCAAGGATTCATGTTTTTAATTTTTAAATTTCAGTTAAATTTCATGTGTTGATAATTTTGCAGACCTTGCTAACATTGTTATTTTTCTCAGATTCCGCTTGTCTAAAACTGCAAATAATAATAATAATATCTTAATTGAATAATTCTCTTAGAACATAATAATTTAGAATCCTCTGGTATAAAATAACCAAATACATATTTTGATAAAACTTAAAATAATATGTAAAAAACAAAGTGGTATTTTGATTCGATCAAGTTAAATAAGTACTTATATATAAGTAAGTCTATACAGCCTTGTTTATGGTTATCTAATATATATTTATAATTTTCAGTAATCACGCAATTAAAAAAAAGCAAGCCTGTACAAGTCAAATATGTTTGTTAGATTATAACCAATTAAACCACTGCTAAGGGAACACGTGTGTATTCTTTAGCAATCGATCTACATACAGTCCACAAACATATTGCACTAAACAAAGTCTTTTAACGTTATTATTATTAACGTTGAGGTATCCAGCTACTGGGTTTTATCTCAGAAGCGCGGCTGATTCCTGTAGTGTCAGCCCTCCAACTGTCGTATCGTAAACAAAGTTACTATAGCTATTGCACGGCTATTTCCAGCAATAATAAGTTTCCTGATGATCTTACTTCACTAAAGGTGACTCGATAAAGATCGCAATATTCCCCAGGGCAATAGCGGCTATTGATTGCACTCATGTCTCCATAAAGTTGCCAGCGTAGTTTCTAATTTCTTTATCTTTCATTAAATGAGCTCGATGTGCCTGTGATGAAATAAAATATTTTGAATTTGAATTGAATATATAGAAAGCTTATATTTGAACTCATGTGTATGGATTTGTTACTTTACAGGTGATTCTGCAGAAAATTATAGAAATAGGAAATTTGTGTTTTCTATAAATGTCCAGGTAATTCGTGACAGTAAATTAACGTGCCTAAATATTGCAAGTTGGCCAGGATCAGTATGTACTGATCCTGATTATGTAATCAGACATGTTTACTCATAACTAAAGTAAAAATTTGTAAGTGGACAGTATGGGCATAGTGTGCTACTTGGTGATAGCGGGTAAGAGTTGAAGGAATACCTTTAAACACCGTTAAGAAGCAGAAATTCTATTAATGTCCCGTTTATCACAAGAAACTTGACTGAAAGGTATGCAAAATAGATGTTCTGTGCTAACGCGTCAGAAAACATTAAAATTAAAACACTACATTAGAAAGAAAGAAAGAAAAAAACTAATTTATTCCGCCATTATACACGGACAGAGAAATTAAAACAAAAATATTAATAGGTATACAGTGCAAAAAAAAACTTTAGCATACCACAGAAACTGGCGGAATCGGTCGCACTCAGAGTAGTGGAGTGGATGGCCACGCCCTCTGGTTTTATGTGCAACCATACAGTAATATACACTCGAAAAATATTACCC
>DWKC01000878.1:0-11259 GCA_018249195.1 Racta chiria
ACACCAACAACATACCGCTTCAGGATGGGGGACAGAAGAAGAATGGGAAGGAGGAGGACTGAAGGACGGGGAGAAAAGAAGGAGAGCACCAAGTTGCTCCGGTGCGGATCGGTTTAGGGGTTAGTAGCCAGCCCGAACGCCGGAACTTTTTATGCCACCTGAGGGCCTCTGACATAGCTTAACGATTGCCATCATAATAACAACCGGGAGTGATGGCTTTACGTGCCCCCCGGAGTACGGAAGTGTTCATGATTATTTGCCCATCGTCCTACCGACCGCGCAAGCTGTTGCTTAACTTCTTTGATCCGTTAGGATCGACGAAGGCGCCGGGCTATGAACGCTTTGAAATCATTATATAGACAGATTAAATATTGAAATCATCCTTAACTGTGACCAATCTATACTGTTGACGCCTTTCTCCAATATTTAGCAACTAGAATATTATTAGATATATTTATTTAATGGCTCAATAATTATTACGTGATTAATTAAACAGATGAGCTGATGAATAATTTAATAAATTAGTTGTATATAAGGATAATTAGTTGATTGAAATTAAACATATACCTATTAAACATTGATTTACACCAAATTTTATTGCAATATTCATTGCATAATTACATTATTAACTTCTAGTCGTCCGGTAACCCTGTGACCCAGTGAGTAACGCACGCCGGCCGAACCTCTCTAAGTTCGATAATGTGTATATCTGTAGTGGAAGAGGCTTCATTGTTTTGACTTGACTTTGCTTTCAGAGCTCTCTTGTAAGTTGCTGAGCCCTTTAAAATACGGTACCCACCGTTTAATCCCGGTGCTTATACACGGTTAAACAACGTTATTGTTTGTAAACTGAAGAATCGTGTTACTCCAAGCGAACATTATGCAATCGCTCTTAATTTTTTACTAGTTCAGTTACGTCGACCTAAATTGTAAAGTAAAGTATAACTTTATTTTGTATTATATATTATATATTATCAGTTACCTTATACTTTTAAGTGGTAATATACATATGTAACTCGCAATATGCAAGATGTTAAGCAGACCAAAAAAAATTACTTTCAAGAATTCGAACCGAACAATTAACATGTCGCATCAGGATGGGTGACAGACGAAGAATAGGAAAGGACCGAAGGACGAGGAGAAGAAGAGGAGAACATTCACTCAATCGTTTCAACGAATCTCTTGACTGACTCAAGCAAGAGGGTGATAGTTAGACAGGCTTCACGAAAAGATTATAATCCTTCTGTGAACCACCAAGCTCGGATTAGCGTCGTCGATCGTTATGTATGTCAAGGTAAATAATTTAACGAATTAAAGTGGGAGATACCCAGTTAAAAATGTTAAATCTGTACTCCTGTATAAAATTAACATTGTTTGTGTTCAAGTTATTTTATTAGATCACTCCACATGTATTCACGAGGCAAATATTTGTGCGTTGTACAGATTAGATAACGTTATGTAATGTACAATACTGTCGGACATGATAAGTGCTCGTATTGAATTAAAAAAATATCGATATCGTATAGAAATATTTACCTATCTACCTATGTAATAGAAATTCGACTGTGATTCATTACTGAATGCTTAACTTCTATAAGTGCTTACACACTCATAAACCACACTACATAAGTAACACTCATAAGTCATAACCCAAGAATAAAAGTTCATCTAAAAATGGGGAAAAATAGAGTGTCTGTTTGTAATTTGAAAATAACCGTTTTTTACTAATTTTTTTTATTTTTACAATGGCAGATACCTAATGTAATAAGGAGTAACTTTTATTTCAGACGCATATCAAATTCAAACGCGGACGAAACCGCGGGAACAGCAAGTCTGTCATATAAATGTTGTCCCCGGGCAGGAATCGAACCCGGAATCTCTCACTTTTCTGGCAGGACCTCTACCAGCTAGGCTACAGGGAATAGATAGCACACTGTGAACGCACGTGCCTTCACACTTCAGTTTGTGTGTACTCATATCATTTGTTTTGTCCGTGCCACCTTTATATGTATACATGTGTGTGTTAACATCTACTCGTGTAATTTTCAAGTGATTTGCCTAACAATTGTAAAAATGTATAACATTAAATACTTTACCTACAAACTTGTACATACTCTACATAGATCCATCCATCCATCCATCCATCCTCAGCCTTTTGATATCCACTGTTGGATATAGACCTCCCCCAATTTTCGCCACACTGACCGGTCCTGAGCCTTCTGAATCCAGCGGATACCCGTTGTCTTCTTTAGGTCGTCAGTCCACCTGGTCGGAGGGCGCCCTGTGGTCCTTTTTCCGAGGCGTGCTCTCGATACGAAGACCTTTCTTCCCCATCAGTTGTCGGTCCTACGAACTATATGACCAGCCCATTGCCACTTCAGCCCGCTAATCCTCTGAGTCATGACGGTAATTCGTTTACGGATCTTATCATTTCTGATTCGATCACGTAGAGCTCTACTAGACTACTCTACTAGAGACCTTTCTATAGCCCGCTGCGCGATCTTGTTCTTCTTTGGGATCCTTTCTTTTGGATCACTTGTCCCAGGTATTGTCAATTTGTATTTGTATTCGTCAACAACTTCGAGAGCAGCGCCGTTAACAACGACCGGTACGGGTGTGACATGGACATTCGACATAATTTTCGGCATGTCAGTTACTACTTACCATAATGAGCTCGCCATAATGACTATATCGTCGGCATATCGTAGGTGTGCAATATGTTCGCCATTGATGTCAATGCCACGTCTTTTCCACTCTTTCACTTGAACACATCCTCGAAGCTGGTACTCTGTATAGATAGATTATGGAAATCGCCGTTAGTCATTAAGGATCGACATTACCAGTCCGGCTACGCATTTCTTTGGGTCCTGACGTTTACAGCCGTTAAAATAAATGTGTAGTTAATAACTAACTATAATTACGGTTCTTAAAGTAATTAAAATATTAATTATAGTGAGTGGATTTTAAGCTAAGTAATTATTATTGATGTTTTAAATAAAGGCTATTTGCATTGTAATTTTTATGAAGTCTTGAGTGAGACATTGTTTTAAAACCTGGTAAATATATTACGTATACCTAAAACTACTCGTTTAAAATTGGCTTGTTAGTATGTTCCTCTTACAGTAAAAACATGATTGTAATCACTCTTAGCTAAATTTAACTGCAAAATAACTAATGTTTGCATAAATTGCAAACTGTTCAAATTTCGAAACGTTCAAATTTATGGTTTTTCATCTAACATTATTATATGAACAAAAAATATTTATAAAACTAAGCTATTGTGAAGACGGCTGTATCGTGGAAGATGCTTCATTAATCTTGAGTATATTGCCCTGTGCTTATACACCACCCAATGCACCCTGCTGAAAACGACCAATGATGCTTCGCAGGAGCTCTCTTACCTCCATGCAGTTCTCTAAGCTTTACCCTGACGACACTTCTGCATGATTGCAAGAGTAGATATTTCAAAGCTACTCTAGTAAGACACAATATACAACTATACTACTTGAAATCAGTCCTAATTAATAAATTTATCATCGTCACCTTCACAGCACCACCTCACCATCACAGCACCAGTGTAACTGCTGGGTTGGTCATATTACACACAACTTTAAAAACTCTATAGGAAACTCAGGTGATTATGTTTCCTCGCAGTCACGATCACGATCACTAATGGACCCGGGTCTCCAATCAAAATGTGACGGGTACGGGCTACAGTCCACCATACATACACACATCTAGGCTAGACTACACACATCTATGAGATCTTTATGGAGAACTCTCGGGAGTGCAGGTTTCCTCGCGATGTTTTCCTTCACTGGAGCAAGTGATAATCAACTTCTGACACGTATATAACTATGAAAATTAGATGTGCGAGCAGGATTTGAACCCAGGAACTACCGTTCGAGAGACCAACGTTCAAACATTTAGGCTATCACTATGCACTTTCTTTAGCATAACAAGTAATAATAAAATAATCATAATAAGTAATAGATAATTTATATCTAATACGCACGCAACTTTCAAATTAGTTATACATATTAATATTTATATTTATTTACACACCTACGTATATTATGTAAGTAGATCTTATAGGTACAATACGCCTCCATGGCACCAGGTAGGTATCCGAAAGGAACTAAAACAAGGATGGTGATATTTGTAGGAGGGAGAAGGATAATAACGGTCAGACATCCTTGATTTGTTAGTAATTGTACGTCTGAGTCTTGTCTCATAGCTTGCACGAGGATATGCACGAGTTTATAAATATTTTTTAGTACTGTATGGTAGGTATGAGTACGAGGGCAGTGTATGGTGGCATGGACACACTACGTACCTATATACCTAATAATAAGCCCTGTAACTTCACACTAGGATACCCTGTGTCGCGGGTTGGTCAAAATATCCACCCATGACCCGAGGACAAACATTTATCCGTGTAATGATTGTTCTCTATCATTTGGAATCGAACTTGGATCCCTTCGCTTCGCTTCGCTACCGCCTGTGGCCTAGATAAAGTCATATGCAAGACACATGCATGTGGGTAACCATTATTTTAGGGTTTTGTAAAAATTTCGGTGCCGTTATAGTTTCGGCATGTCCGTCCGTCCTAGCGCAGAGACCTACAAAGCTGTAATTAGGTATGAATGCAGCTTTATCATGGAAAGGAAGAAGTAGAATAAAATTTTGATATTTTTTCGTTATTTAATTTTAAAATCCGTTTCCGAAATATATAGTATTTTTTATGTGAATCCCGTCGACCCTTTCCGTGGAACCCTCTATTGCGCGTGGCTTGATAAGAATTTACCCAATACCGCGGTACATAATACACAACAGTCTAACTGTCGCACTCGGAGTATTAGTAATGGTTACTTAAATCGCTCCTTAGTACAGAATTTATTCTTCGAAATTGAATCGAATCGAATAGAATCGAGATTCCGTACTAAAGAGCTATTTCAGTAACCATTAATGACTCTGAGTACGGCATTAATCGTCTACCAGTTTGAATTTTAATGCTATAATCACAAAAAGTACCGTATCATCAAGAAATAGCTGGTTTTATTGAATGCTAAACGAGATGTCCTCATTATTTCATATCGTCTGCAAATAATGTAATGTAAACACAATTTATCGGATTAATGAAAGTGTGACGGGCCAAAATTATTACTAATTAATCTCCTCTTGCCCTATTGTGTCTAATTATTAGATTATGATACTAGACAGGAGCTTAGCGAGTTAAACTAGCTTGAAGGCAGAGCTATAAAAAATAAGTCGAGTCTTATTGAATTTGCCGTGACAAAATCGACTTTTAGGATTAGTGTTTTAGTCTCAGATCGATTAATTAATACAGACATACGTAACATCATACCATCATCATTATACATATAATAAATCTGAAGCTGATCGCTGTCTGTACATGGAATATATCACAGAAACTTATATGGGGTCTGTAGTAACCAAACCGGCAAAACGACCATTTTTAGAATGTTTGTCTATATATCCGTTTATGTTTATCTGTCTGTGCCTTTGTTTGCTGATGTATTGGGCTAAGCTTGGATTGACAATTAGGGTATTTTTATTGGAATCGGTGGACAAATAAAAAATATATGCCAATGCTAAATATATATGACACAGCTAGTTACCTAATATTTTTATCTACTAATCGTAAGTACCTTTTTCTAGCCATCTATTAGACATTCTTCACATTCTTCTACTACCCTGGATGAGTATGTTATTATTTTTAGAGGCCCGTTAGTGTAATTATTGGCCACAGTTGCTTCAACGATGTTAGACTACGCACGTGTTTCCCATTTTTCTTGTTTTCGCTTATGGATGTTTCTAGAGATGGTTTATGACTTTCTTCTTGGCAGGCAACACGTTAATGACACCTAAGCCTGGTGTTGTTAATGTACATGGGCGTCGGTTATCACTTATAATCATTTGACCCATGTGCTCGTTTGAATATTTATACGATTTTATTTAAGACGTAATTAATATTTTTATCTACTATGTCTCTATTTTTCAAAATTTGTGCGTATTAGAGATTGATTATCACTTGCTAAGGTGAAGGAAAACATCGCGAGGAAACATGCTCTCCCAAGAGTTCTCGTTCCTTAAAGGTGTGTGAAGTCCAATCCGCACTTGGCCAGCGTGGTGGACTATGGCCTGTATCCCTCACACTGTGAGTGGAGACTCGTGCCCAGTAGTGGGACAGATAAGGGATGCAAAGAAGAAGTATCGTAACTACGATTAGTAAACAATCCCTGGCATTGGAACAATCAGTTTTTTCATATCTATTACATAAAGTAGAATTGTTTTGAGGAAGTTGCCCTATCCAAGGCAAGCATCGACATTGACTTTGCGTGGATTACGATCTGTCTTATCTAATCCTATGTTCCTATCTCCGTCTATCAGTTGCAGTAAATCCTTGGACGATAAGGTTGGCGTGTAAGTTTTATGGCAAATATACTTATTACGATAATAGTAATGATATTTTTTGGTAAAAGGGGAATAACTACGTCTTGATAATGGAGAAGTTTATTATTTATTTCGTTATCTGTCCACTTTCTTTTTCTTTGGAAATCTGTTTCCTTTTCTTTTTTCTTCTTCTGTTTAGTTTTCAATATCTACCGGAACCCGTAAGTAATACGTAAAAAAAACACGGAATGGTCATGAGAATTGCTTCACACTAGAAAAAGTGTAGTTTTACGGGCCATAATCTCTGGATAAATTGGTAGGTAAAGCACACTATTCCTAATGTGTAGGGTTGAAGATAATAGATAAAGTTTTACCCAGGTTTACCATTACTTTGTTCTTGTGAAGATTTGTGCCATTGTCAAATGCTCACTTTATGAAAACGAGAAGACATTTTTATTTATGACTCGCAGAACCCGCGACTCCGTTCCCAGGAATTTGTATAGATGGAATTCTTAAAATTCTCTTATCTATTTTATATGTGCATCGATTTTAATAAAAAAAATTAAGTGTCAATCCAAGCTTAGCCCAATACATTAGTGAAAACCGCATTCAAATCAGATCAGTCTTTTTTGAGATTGGCGCGAACAAAGGCACAGAAAAACAGACAAAAATTCTCAAAATGGTTGTTTTGGGATCTATTCCTTACTATAAACCCCCCTGTAAGTTGTTCCACATATTTTCTATGTACAGACAGCGGTCAGCTACAGATTTATTATATGTAATATGATATGATGATGACAGTGAGACGACTCGCCCGAACTCGTATAATCGAACGAATTAAGCGTTACCCCCTATGTCCTTGAGTGGTCAGTGAGTCCGATTCGGGGTCACCTATTTTTGACGGCAGTGTTTTAATATAAATTATGTCCAACCAATAGCGACTGTTGTATGGAGGGGATCCCTATGTCGCATATCCGAGAAATTATTCTCTACCATGTGACCACTTACGACGTAGTTCTAAGGCTAGGCTATCTAGTAAATATAAAGGATATTATGAAATATCTTGAAATAATTGTTCTACTGTACGATAGAACCAGAATTTTTTACTTGGACACATTTTTAAATATAGATATATCTACATACTACATAAAGAAAAAATACAATATGACTTCAATATATTAATGGTTCTCAACTTAGTACGATCCTCTCGGAGTCTTAGTGTGGATTGGTTAGTAGACAACCCAAAAAGCTCTGAAGCCGGAAGGCCTTCGACATGACTTTATGCCCTCTATATATGTTATGTATATCTTTATTATTAAATCTTTAGTAAATTAAAGAGCATGAGTATGTAATGGACGGTATTAGGAACCCAAGAACCATGAAAAAAACTCACTTTACGAGCATTGTTCAAATGTGTTGACAAATATATTGAACATTCAGCAAGGGCTATGAGGTTGCAATAGTGTCTGCTGCGCATAATGCAACATTGCGCTGACTGCAATGTGGGTCAGTTTAGTAGGAAGTATAACGGTCTAGCCGCCATATAGGCATTAAGATTAATAGTATATTTTATCTTTAATGATTTGAGTACTAATACCTTATTATTTTAATATAATAAGTTTTCATTTAGGATTATTTTTGTTGTTTAAGTTTAGTAACTTTTGAGCTCAGGATGAATATTATTATTTTATATCTAAGGTCTGGTTTAATGGTAATAACCAACAAAGAAGGAGATGATCCCCATGATGGAAAGTAGTTTGTAAGTGGTCCACTCCCTATATAAATTCGAAACATTAAAGCCGTCACCTATGTGTTGTCGACCGTTGGGACCGTTGCAAAAGTGACAATGAAGTTGGTTATGCCAAGGGTAACACACGTTGCTTTAACCACGTTTCGAATATACTGATTAAGTTTATAATTCATGAAAAGGTCTAACTTTAACCTGCTTTTGCAAGTCTAAGAATTATTGATAAGAAAAGATAAGTAATCCTTCAATGGATCCACACAGGACCAGCATGGTTTGTGCTCGAATTCTAGTTGCCAGACCATACAGGGGCTACTAAATAATGGAAATTTGGTAAATATGGAAGCGACCGCTATAAATAACAAATAGCGCAGTTTGATATGAACGGTGGACGGGGTCGGAGAGCGATTGATGGCAATTTTTCCCACTATTTCCACTTCCATACCCTGGTCGGAGGCCTTTAAGTGGCATGAAACCGTCTAAAACTTTGGTTATTTGTTAGCCCCTCCACCAACATTAGAACAATGAGCTGGAGTATGCTCTTGACTTCCCCACTTAGGATTCGAAGAGACCCGTTGACAATAGTGGGCCTATTGAACTCCGCAGGACATCATAAGATGCGAGACACAATTACTTTCTATTGTTATCGAGATGCGCAGGAGACGGAAAGGTCACCGAATTATTGCATAATAAGCAGATGAGTTAATTCGGTTAGACCCTAAACGTTTAAGATAGGAAATCCCTTCGGGTACATTAAGATCGTTAATATAACTTCACTCCTTGCTAATGGCCTTTGTGACTACAACTACTTCGCTTCCGCATTTCCTTTTTATACTGTACGTCGATTTCTCTCACACGTTATGCCGCAGGTATTCCAGAACGTTCTATAGATCTAATGCTAACAGGATTAACACATAGTGACCAATTTAGAGAATGTGTAGAAATTGGGATTCTTTACTATATACAACATATATGACTATAATATCTTGTTTTATTAGAATAGAAGAAAAATAAATTAAAAACACGATTCTAATTGATCGACCTTTGATTAAAATCTGGGAACCAGAATTTCGTCTACATCTAGCTACTATGGTCGTGTGTTATCTGTACGAAATCACCATATATGACATAGAGGCACAGATTATTAATTACATATAGGAAAGAGGTAAGGTAAAGTGTAACATGATTACCATCCAGGTGATTGTCGTTCTTAGTTAAACTCTTTCGAGAAAAGTTTCCATAAAAAAACATCGGAGGGCTCACAGCCCCAAAGCTTGGGTAGATAGTATATGGCCGGACAAGTTTAGCAACAGCGGGTATGGACGGAACGAGGATGGGTGATCGATGGGGACAAGATTGTCTTGAACCCGTGTTTCGGAGGGCACGTACAACTTTCGGCTCCAGTTGACAACGTTAGATAGTATTATTTTACGCCCCGTTGAAGGCCTTCGTGCTGTATAAAAACTTCCTTGGGTTTGACTTTAATTTCTCAGAAAATCTTCTCACTATAGTAGCATATGGAATAAGCTCTAGGCCTCCTGAATTATGAGGAGATCCCGTGCTGTATAGTAACCTATAATTAGGTTGTGCAAACATTGAAACAATAGCAAGAAATATAAGGAAACGCATATCTTATTTTATACAAGACTAGCTCTTACTGTATGATATTAATTAGAAGTTGTTCTTAATAAAAGCTAGCGGTGCATTTTAATTATATTACCACTCTTAAGCAGTTTGCGGTTGCTCCTGTCTGGTTTCCAGATAACAGTTTCTTGTTTGAAATAATCATAAAATTACACTATATTCCGAGTTACTTGGAACACTTCTATCAGCAGCATTGAGGTATTATATACTAACGACATACAATTTAACCTGGTAATGGCCGTCTAATGAGCATGGGACTGTTCTCGTAAGTGAGGACTGGCCTCGAGCGTAGTCCACCACGCTACTGTGATGCGGATTGGTGGAGATCTTAAAAGCATAACATGGTGCCAGGGAAGGAAAGGAACCTTGATTCGTTTGTCAAGAAATCCGTGGTTGTCGACGATTAGTATTTAAGCTTCATTCGCAAAAAGACAGATTTCTCAACAATAACACGAAAAGTATTAATCAGCACAAAATGAAAAAAATATTGCTTTTTTTTACTCTTTAGTGGTTTTTACGTAAATATATTCAAATCTCAGCATCGCATCAACTTGATCAGAACCTACAAATGGACTGTACGTACATTAAACTAGACTAGCGGAAATGGGAACCTACTACCAGAGACTTCTATCATAAAATTTTGATAAAATTGTTTCAACAATGAGTATTTTGCAAGATCCAATGCTCATTTCCTTTGGCAATGAAATAGATATTGCAAAACTGGAACAGTAGGTAAGTAGGTACTTTAATGACTCGCGAAATGATATCGTAAAATTGCATTGAAGTACTAAATAGTTGTTGAAATATAAGTGCTGTTATTTTGTGAGGAGCTGGATTTGTTATAGATCTACCCACTTGAGAACGTTAATTGCTTTAAGTTTAATGAAAGACAAAGTGATAATAAAGTGATAAAATGCAGACAAAGTGATAATACCTACTTACGTTTCTAATACTACTTACGCAATATAAAAGATACACTTGATTTTGAAACAATATTAAGGAAAGTTTAATTTTAATAACAAAGGTCAAGATGGTTCGATTCAGATGTCGGAGGGTATTTCATTCAATTTCATTATGTTCATACTATTATTGGACAAGGCGCTCTACATGTAATCGCGCGCGCGGCATATGGCTTCAACCCATTAGTGGCGCTGAGCACGAGTTTCTCCTCATAGATTTAGAGCATATACTCCCCCACGCTGTTACAATGGGGATTGGCAGAGAGGCTAAAGGGAAAACCAAGGGTCGAAGGTTTACGTCGCCCAAAGGCCAATATCATCACTGAAAGACTGTCATCTGACGATAATAACCGAAATCGACATTGTAAGGTTTATGTTAATTTATGTAAAATAATTATTCAATTAAGCTACTACGATCGCACTCTGGCAACATTGACTAGTAGGATGCTCATTGTATTGGAAGATAACGGGATTGTTTGATCTGGGCACACTGGC
>DWKC01000879.1:0-11255 GCA_018249195.1 Racta chiria
TTTGAACAGGGTTTGTTCTGTGAGTCTGTGTGTTACAAATATCCATAAAACTATGTACGAGTATTTAACAAATAAATGTATGTTTATCAGTTGTCTGATCACCATAGTAGAAGCTAACGCTTAGTTTGGACTCGGATAGACGTATGTGAGTTGTAATAAAAATATTTATTTATAAGTGCTGGCCAATGTCCACGCCAACCACAATACAGTGAATCCTAGAGAGCTATGAGCATCATGCATTTATTTATCCAAAATGGCGAAACAGATTCCTACGGTACGGAACCCTAAAAAACAAAAATATTGAGTTTAATGAGTTGTGTATTGAGCATTAGTTAGTGATATTGCTGTATCCTTGTTGTCTCTGAGATAGCAGCGCGGTGCGAGGTGTCGCGCAAAGTACCTGTCACTGTTTGGAGACGGATCGCGCTTTACGTGGCTGTCATTGTGTACGCGAGTGACTGGCTGTTTGAATTGTAAGTATCATCAGCATCTATCATTGTGTACTTTTTGAGATGAAATGCTTTTTGTAAACAAGATATTTGCGATATTTTTGTTCTAAACAAAATAAATATAGTAAATGAAAGGTAAGACCGCGAAAAAGTTATATTTTCATAAAAATATTATCCACCCTGTGAGTTAAGAATATTAAGCATGATTTATGCTTAACGAAGTGTAATGAAAAAGGGAATTTTATTAATTTATTTAAAACACATGCGACATTATATTTTAACATATATCAGTTACCCGTGGATGTCACAAGATCACTGAGAATTGTTTAGTTATTCTTTCATTCCATTGCTTTGCTAACAAAAGTAATATTTTACAAGCGATTTTACATTTACATTACATCTTTAAAGTAACTATAAAATTGTAACATTAAGTGACTGTAATATTTGACAATAATGTAAGTGCTTATGAAAACTAAGAGGGGCTGTCTTAAGAATTCACTGGCTAGGGAAGACAGAGGAAGACGCACGATATTGCACTGAAATATTATACAATAGGTTAATTGGATTTCCTTTAAATAAGAATTGCATTGAAAAACTCGGATGGCGACTTCTTTTAAGGCCGATTTTGTGTCGCGAATGGATAAATCATATTGAATTTCCAAGTGAAATTTTAACTTTTATGAGACTACTCAAATATTCTGATTCAAGATGCGGGTCGACCGGGTTGCGGTACCGAAGATTTATTGACTTAAATTTTATTCAGCATTCCAATTCAATACGATTGTAAGGGTTTCTGAGGTTTCAGCACCCGACTGAATAGTCTATAAAAGTACAAAAATGAGCAGAAGTAGGTATCTTTTTAATAAAGTTACATGACCGTAATTCGTTGCATAACACATCTTTATGTACACGAAAGATAATAATAGTCTAATACGATCTGTCAATAAATTAGCCTTTAAAAATATTTTTCAGAACAGAACTAGAAGCTTTCACAAGGTTTAGAAAAATACAGCGGTAACCTCATAAGATTAGTGCCAAAGCCATTTTGTATAAATACGAGTATATCTAGAGTACAAAAACAGTCTCCAGATTAAATTCGGTAACGTAGTTTATTGATACAAGTTATTTAGAATTTTAAACACTATGTTCTAATGTACTTTTAAGCATCTTTCATGATACTGGTACTCAAAAATCACTAATTTCCGGGTCAGTGTCAGCGTACTTACAAGTGAAAGGATTCCTCAGCCACGAACAAAATGACCGATCGCTATGTTGTTTGTATTTAGCTGTAGTGTGTTTCTTTGCATGAGCTCTAGCAACGGCCGCTCGGCGTGTTGGATAGGAATCTAGGGAAGATGCATCGGAATCCCGTGGAACCGAATCGTACCCTGATTCCGCTCGTCTTGACGTAGCCGCTGGGCTGTGTTTACCTGTTCTAGGCGTGGATTCGTGTCCGCTATCATACCCATCTGGTTTTGAACTTGCGACAACTCTTGCAACAACTTTATCATTTTTATCATTCTTTTCGGACCGTGGCTCCGTTGTTACTACTGGAGGTGTAACTTCGAGATGTAAATTTGATTTTAACTCTCGAAAAGTACTTGAGGGAGCTCCGTTGCCTGGAAGACGTTTTTCCTCTCGTAAATTTGGATCAGATGCTCCATCCGGATGTCTTAGCGATGCTATTCGAGCGTCTGTTATATCGTTACCACGGTATCTTTCAAAGGGTCCATAAGAGTCATTGTGGGTTACGTCTAAGTCGTGAAATGCATCACAATCTCCTACTGCGCTACCAGGCCTCGACATGGTTCTTTTGCAGCTATCACATATCTTATCACTAGGTCTATACGCCGGTTCGCTATAAACAGATCCATCGCCATGATAATCTTCTGTGTCCCTTACGTTACATAATGATAGAGACTGAAATTGTGGGGGAATCTTCGATGTTGTTATGTCATTACCATCTAAAGCCCTACGTGATCCGTAAAGCTCATTTAGCTCTATCATTTCGTCAATTCTTGAACGAGAACAAGGTAAACTTTGATGTGGAATATCTGATAATAGATTATCGCATGTGAAATTTTCTGGAAAAAATGCCATAGCTTGTCGAAGATAAGCTTCGTGTCTTATTTGTCTTTCAACTTCACTATACAAAGATAAGGTATCTGTAAAAGTTGAAGCTACTGTTAAATTTTCTTGACTTAATATCCTAAGGGGATGATCTTCACAGTCATCTTGATCTAATTCTGGGTATGGATTATCTAACAACCCCATACAATAAGCTATATCTTCTTCTGTTACTTGAAGACAACAATCCTGCATAGGGACAGGTTCTAAGGGTTCTTCTACTTCGATTATTTCTAAAATTTCATCTTCCTCATCTACTGGACCTCTACTCATGCCATGTTGATCAATATCTCTGCTGTGACTTGAAACTAACTCATCATTCATTCTTAATCTTTCCTTATATTTACTATCTAAGCTTTCCATTGATACTTCTCGACTACTAAGACTGCTAGGTTGAATTAAAGGAAGGGCTGGAGGTATTTCTGCTAATTCTTCACTATCATCGTCTTCATCTAGCTCATTTTTTGTTACACTCTTAGAAGCACTTAGTCTTCTCTGAAGATTATAATCAGGTGGACCAACATTTTCTTCTTCTATAGCGACTGCCTTTGACCCAGCTTTTAGACCTGTTCGTATTGTTGATTCTTCAACGTGAATCCTTCTAGTTTCTTTCATCATCTCCATACGATGTACCTCAAGCTCTTCAGGCAATCTTGAATTAGGATCTTTTGGCTGAGCTTTATGACTTGGAGAGTTGTGCCTAGATTTATGAATTTGGGAAGTTTGATTTTCAACCCATTTTCTTATCATGTTCTTTTTATGATTATCCATATATCCGTACCCTATATTTTCACTTGTATGTGTACTCAATGCACCGACTTGTAAAGGTATTGGATTCGATTGTATAGGAACGGGTTCGAATTGTTGTGGCACTTTTGGGTCTTGCATAGGACCGTCAATCCAAGTTTCTCGTTTTTTATTTTGTGTTTCTTTGATTATATGACGCGCTTCTACTAACTTAGATTTAGATATTCTAGGGCCATCAATCCATTGTTCATCACTATTTTTACCATCGTCTGAAAATTGTTTTGGCACCGGTTTTTTCATAGGTATTATTTTAGAAGTCGTAGAGTGAACAGGAGAAGATTTTGGTGAGTGAATAGGTTGGATAATAGATTTTAGGGGAGATGATTTTGGCGAGGAATGTAACTTATGTATAGGACTCTTTTCCTCAACGACTTTTGAAAGAGACGATTTATGTCTTTGTTCAGCCGCTGAACCTCTTAACGCTTTGCTTAACACACATCGATTATCACCAGAATTAATATGAGGTATATAAACCGGTGGGTGCTCACCGTCAGTGGCATCATCCAAGGGCCCGACATAAATTACAGTATCCGCAGATAAGTCACTGCTGGATGGATCAGGTTCACTGCTGCTTGGTTTTGAAGCATCTTCACCCGAACTTCCCCCAGATCCAGCATTGTTATTTGAACTATATTTTACTTTCCGTCGTCGTAACCTGTGTATTCTTGACGCTAACTGTAGAGTTGTCAGAGTGTCGGAGTAGTTTTGAATATTTGGAGATACATGAACAATCATAGCTGTGTGACACGTAAGAGAACCAAGACATTCTTTTAATACATGGGTAAGATTATGGTCTCGATAAGGAAGATGTCTTTGCCCGTTAAATATGGCTAGTAAAATGTTTCCTAATCCAGATAGTGGAATTCCTCCATTGGCTTTGCCTCGTTCTGAATTTCCTAAGTCAATTAGATGCAATCTGCTTCGGCCTCCAGCAACTGCAAGTAAAATAAGACTAAGTGAATAACTAATAATATAATCATATATTATTAAATAAGCTTTGTTCCGTTACCGTAAAATACTCTATAAAAAACTCGCCTACCACAACAGTGACGGATGACAGTTACTTTTAACTTGTCTTGCCGGCACAACCGTCAATCTTGACGTTTGTCAAATTCGTATTCGATCAACGTGAGCAACTAACCGCAACGGCGCGCGCGCAACTGAATCGAGTGGCTGTTAAAACCTGTTCAATAAGCTACAACGAGGTGGAAGATCATCGAAGGCGTATACGCAGCAGTAAACCAGGTACGTGCCGTGCATTTGCCTAATCTGTTGTGGCCTACATCATATTTTCGCGTTTATCGTTGGACCCGTGAAGCGGTCTGTCCCAGGGTAGTGGAAAGCCATCCGTATTTCGGTGGATGCGTACGCTACATTTCCTTTTTGGTGCCGAAACCCGGGACTTCCACCAATCTAAAATCGTAATCGCCATCAATTATCGTGGTATTTCTGGTTATTTATTTATTATTAGCCCAATATATCAATATCTATTTGTGTAATTTATCAAACGTCATCGTAGGTTATTGTGGGAAGAAATTAAGCAATCACTATAATAATCGGTGCTTAATTTCATAACGGCTCGCAATAATCCATACACATATCACATACTTACACAATACATTAACAACATTCATCGTATAAATCAAATTTTAAACCATACTAATCATATTTCATATTATTTATAAACCGCATAATCATCCCTTTATAACTTTTATTTTCTTACAAAAGTATCAGGTAGTTTGAAAATTAACCACAGCGTAATCACAAAATCATTACAAGTCACCACAGAGTACGCGCGGATCTTTTTAATTACTACAGTCATAGACTAATATCGTGTCGTTCCTTTTCACGTTCGTTATTGGATGTACGGTCGATATTATTATCAAGTATTAATCTGTATTTTTGCATTAACCCGTGTACGATCATCTGATGATAATCCGTCCAATTTAAGAAGAGTGCAATAACGTGTGTGTTCTTAGTAAGTAGGGGTCTATTGACTTAGTGTTATTTTCCGTTAAGAATTCATTGTCAAGGTCATTACTCGTTATCTATTGAGTTGCATCTTTTCTTGTTTTATGTTGGAGACATTGTTTAGCGAATCAAATCGTATTCTAATTTGCTTTGAAACTGTTATCGACTGGTTTTTATATCGAATAATTTTTAAACATCGTAACAGAATTTAAAGTTTGTTTGACAACGAATTATCTTAACTTTTCAATATTATGTCGCTCCGAAGCAAACGTAAATTAAGTATGTCGAAAAGGTCTAAGTCTAAATCTATGGAAACGAGCTATAATATAAATGACTTGCCATCTTTACGTCGGAGACGAACTATTGCGTACAATCGCTTAGCTAAGGCGTTGGAAATAGGTATCTTAGCAATAACCGACCCGTCTAAGCGGGATTTATTTTTTTCGTATCACCAAGAAGCGAAGCACACTGCCGCGAATTTTGAAGACGCGCATTTCACAATTTTAGAACTTTTGGATGACTCTGATGTCGATGCGGACAGTGAAATTCAGGAACGCTTTGATGAAATGTATTATGAGGTATTATCGATTAATCGCAATTTAACTAAAACTAGCACACTTCAACCTCATAGTTGTTCATCATCGAATATTCGGTTACCAAAAATCGTTCTTCCGTCATTCGACGGTAATATCAAAAGGTGGCCGGAATATTTCGATACTTTTAATGCGTTGATACATAATTCTACATCGCTAAGTGATACGGAGAAGTTTCATTATCTAATATCTTCCCTTAGCGGCGACGCGTTGTCGATTGTTAAAACGTTCCCGATGACTCATGAGCATTATTGTAGCGCGTATGAAGCACTCACCACCCGCTATAAGAGTAAACGTGATTTGGCATTTACTTGTTGGCATGATATTTTAAATATTAACTTCAAATGCAGCAACGGTCAGGAATTTCGAAAATCACTTGACTTACTGGAAGAAAACTTGTGTATTTTAAAAACGATTAAATTACCGGTTAGTCAATGGGATTTTGTACTCGTTTATCATTTATTATCGAAGCTTGACACTGATCTACGCCGAAGTTTTGAAGAAAAATATTCTGACGTTGAATTGCCTTCCTATGAACAATTAAAAGGTTTTCTACAATCAAAATGCGAAGCTTTATTACGTGATACACATTTCTCTGAGTCAATCAAATCAAAATCTTTTCAAAAGTTTACTACTCCCGCGCAACACAAACGTGTAAACATGTCTCATACACTCGTAGCTGCAACCGACCGCGACCGACTGACTGACCAATCGCATTCCAATACCGTAACTTATACAAGTAAGTGTTCGTACTGCGGTGACTTACATTCGATCTCGTCATGTTCAGAGTTTATTAAAAAATCTATCGATGAACGTATGAAAATCGCTACTGATAAACTATGGTGCTACAATTGCCTAAAGCCATCTCATCAATTAAAGGATTGCAAATCAATTTTTTCGTGTCGTAAGTGCAAACGGAAACATCACACCTTGCTCCATCGCGATAAATCTATCGAATCGAATCAAACCGTATCGTCGTTGGTTACAAGGGCACCCGCGCATACAACCGTTTTGCTGGCGACTGCTATCGTGCAAGTCCGAGATGCGTCAGGCGCCATGCACTCGTTCCGTGGATTATTCGATACTGGTAGCCAAAGTAATTTTATCACAGAGGCAGCGGTCCGACGTCTCAATCTTGTTCCAACTGAGTCTTCTGCCACAGTAAGTGGACTCGGAGATGCAGATACTTCTCTTATCGGTGACGTCACCTGTTCTGTAGGTACTGACGATCGAGTTCTTTTTACTTTAGACATGCATGTGATATCAAATATATGTGGCGACCAACCAATAGCAAAACTAAACACATCGGGGTGGTCACATGTTAAATCGTTAACTCTAGCGGATCCAGGATTCGATGTACCGGGACCCATCGATCTCTTATTCGCAGCCGATGTTTTTGCCGAATCTCTTTTGAACCAACGTATACCAGGAAACTGTAATCAGCCTACCGCCTTCAATTCTGTGTTCGGTTGGCTTCTTTTAGGTAAAACGCGTTTAGCCTCTGATTCTTTGATGCAAACGTCATCATTAATACATTACGATACGAGTGATAATGATTTAAATTCGTTACTTCAACAGTTTTGGGAACTAGACTCCATTCCGAAATCGTTATCTTTAACACCAGATGAATCGTTATGTGAACAAAAATTTGTATCGGATCATTATCGTGATTTATCTGGACGTTATATTGTCCGCTTACCATTTAAAAATAATTCAGAACCCACCTTTGCGGGCTCTCGTGAGGTAGCAATGCGTCGTTTCCATGCAATTGAACGACGGCTTTCGCGTGATTCATCTCTGCATGAGCAATACGTTGACTTCATGTCAGATTATATCGATTCCGGTCACATGTCCTTGGTCCCCGCCAGTGATTTAAGTCACGGGAGGTACTATATACCACATCACTGTGTACTCCGTCCCGATTCGCACACCACTCGACTGCGTGTGGTCTTTGATGCATCGGCCAAGGATCTTCACTGTCATTCCTTAAACGATTCTCAACTCATCGGCCCAAAATTACAACCAAATATTTTGGAAATTCTCCTTCGGTTTAGGGAGCATAACATCGTTTTTATGGCGGATGCTCGACAAATGTATCGCCAAATTCTCATCGCACCGGAACATCGCGACTATCAGCGTATTTTTTGGAGAGTATCGTCTAGCGACCCCCTCCAAGAGTACCGTCTGAATACTGTGACGTATGGTGTCGCTTCGTCCCCATTCCTCGCTTGCCGTACTCTGCGACAGCTAGCTGAGGATGAAGGCGATTCGTACCCTATTGCGAAGAAAATTATTCTGTCGGATGTCTATATTGATGATGTTGTGACTGGGTGTGACACACTGGATACCGCTCAACTTGCGAAAATTCAACTCATTGCCTTATTTCGACTTGGTGGTTTTGAACTGCGAAAATGGATAAGTAGTGATGCACGACTGCTTTCTGATCTTCCTAAATCCGACTGTCTATCGGGATCAATATCGCTCGACAATTCTGAGTCATCAGTTTTAAAGGTTCTCGGTTTAAGATGGGATCCATCATCGGACAATTTCATTTTCGAAATCAAACCTTCTAATCGGCCTTGTACTAAACGTACGATTCTGAGTGAACTCGCTCGAATCTTCGACCCATTGGGATTTTTATCGCCCATCACAATCCAAATCAAATCGTATATTCAACGTCTATGGGTTCTCGGTGTTGGATGGGATCAAACTCCACCTGATGAGGTTATTAGTACTTGGAACAAATATAAAAATCAACTACCTGAATTGACGCACCTTCAAATCCCTCGCAATCTCACTTGTATCGAATCTAAATCGTATGAGCTGCACGGTTTTTGTGACAGTTCAGAAACAGCGTACGGAGCGGTGATATACTTACGCGTTACTGATATCACGGGAGCTATTCGAATATTCTTTGTCTGCTCGAAGGCTCGTGTTGCGCCTCTCAAACGCATTTCCTTACCTCGGTTGGAGCTTTGTGCAGCCGTTCTTCTTTCTGAGCTGTACAAATTCGTACGTGAAACGTACCTCGATCGGATCGTTCTTGATGCTGTCTATTTGTGGTCCGACTCCACCGTTGTTCTCTCGTGGTTGTGCTCACATTCGTCGCGCTGGTCCACATTTGTTGCAAATCGAGTTAGCCAAATACACGACATAACACCTACTGAATGCTGGCATCACGTGTGTTCTGGAGACAATCCCGCAGATATCTGTTCCCGCGGACAGTTCCCCAGTGCCCTTCTTCATAACTCGTTATGGTGGGCGGGTCCTAACTGGCTTTCAGAGCCACACGCATCATGGCCGCTACGCTCAGATCCCACATGTCATGCCCCTGACACTGACTTAGTAGTGAAATCGGAGGAACGAAGAACCGTCAATTTAGTTTCGGACAAGATCGACAAAACCGTAAATATCGAATCATTTTTTTTTGAAAATCTTTTACATCGTTTCTCAACGTTGCAGAAAATTGTTAATGTTATCACTTATGTTAATCGTTTTATTAGCAATTCGCGAAATCCAGAACACGCAAATCGTTCTTATTTTCTTAACAATGTTGAACGCCATAATGCTCTAATGCAACTCGTTAAACACGTACAATCAAATTCTTTTGTGGATGAAATAGCTAACTTACGAAATAATAAGCCGTTATCAAAACCTTTTCGTAAGCTTAATCCTTTTCTTGACGAACAGGGTGTGATCAGGGTGGGCGGCAGGATATCTCGATCTGGTCTCGAGTACGAACACAAACATCCAGCCTTCTTACCTTCTGACCATCCTTTAACATTTTTAATTATCGATAATATTCATCGAGCGTATCTGCATCCCGGCATAAATACTACACACTTTCTACTCCTCCAACAATTTTGGATTATCGCTGCTAAACGAACTATTCGTCGTCGCCTTTCTAAATGCGTTCAATGTTTTCGCACAAACCCGCGTCCTTTACAGCCTTTCATGAGCGACTTACCTTCGGTGCGAGTCAATCAAGTAAAACCGTTCTCTGAAGTAGGCGTGGATTTTGGTGGACCGTTCCGCATTAAATTAGGTTTACATCGTGGTGCAAAGATAGACAAGGCATATTTATGTTTGTTTGTCTGTCTCGCTACCAAAGCGGTCCATCTCGAGGTGGTATCTACTCTCTCGACTGAAGGCTTTATCGCCGCGCTTCGGCGCTTCATAAGTCGTCGTGGCCGATGTAATATTATTTATTCAGATTGCGGTACGAACTTCGTTGGTGCCAGAAATCAACTATCGACTTTAATGCATCAAGCTTCTAGCGCGGAAAAGATCGAATTCAAATTTAACCCTCCTGGTTCCCCTCATTTTGGTGGGATCTGGGAAATCCAGATTAAGGCGGCTAAATCGCATTTCTACCGGGTTGTAGGTGATCAGGTACTCACGTTTGAGGAGCTTACGACGCTCTTCGTTCAAATCGAAGCAGTTTTGAATTCTCGGCCGTTGTGTCCATTGAGCACCGATCCTAACGATCTTAGCGTCTTGACGCCAGGTCATTTTTTGACTTTGGAGCCTTTGACTGCTGTACCAGATGTGGATCATTCTAGCACAAAGTTGCATCGACTTAATCGTTGGCAACTCATCCAATCATTCGTTCAAAACTTTTGGGTACGCTGGAAAAGGGAGTACTTACATACCTTAACGCAACGTGCGAAATGGACGAAAACATCGCAGCCATTATCTGTTAACTCACTAGTCATCATTAAAGATGATAATCGAACGCCCTTGCACTGGTCTCTGGGAAGGGTAACCAAGTTACATCCAGGCCTTGACGGTATTGTCCGTGTAGCAACTATCTACACACAGAACACTTTTATCAAGCGGCCGCTTGTAAAATTGTGTCCTCTTCCCATAGAATCGACAAACTAATATCTTTACCATCAAATCTATTTAGTTTTAGCAATCATATCATTTAACTATATATTTATCTTTTGTATCGCTTTATCGTATCTATTATTATCGTATCTATCTATCCTTAATTAACCAGAAAATACCATCGGTATTTTGGTGGGCGGGATGTTCCGTTACCGTAAAATACTCTATAAAAAACTCGCCTACCACAACAGTGACGGATGACAGTTACTTTTAACTTGTCTTGCCGGCACAACCGTCAATCTTGACGTTTGTCAAATTCGTATTCGATCAACGTGAGCAACTAACCGCAACGGCGCGCGCGCAACTGAATCGAGTGGCTGTTAAAACCTGTTCAATAAGCTACAACGAGGTGGAAGATCATCGAAGGCGTATACGCAGCAGTAAACCAGGTACGTGCCGTGCATTTGCCTAATCTGTT
>DWKC01000880.1:0-11251 GCA_018249195.1 Racta chiria
GATAGTTACATTGGGCTCTATCACAGAATTATCTTTTCTTTTCTTATATTTTTTTGTAATTAATATACGAGTAGGCAGGAACTCGGCATTGTTACTTCTCGACTTTCGTTAAGTGAGCTATTGGTTCCTAAAAGGAAATTTGATTTGATTGAAATCGACTACGACTGCAATTATCTTGCAGTTGCCGTTTGTCGGAATCGGTCTCATACAAATAAATCTCCAATATTATAGTTTGTGTCTTCGATTTGTTGCTGACGTTTCACGTTTGCCGCGTTCTACGCATTCGCACCTTAAAGTAGACGTTCGGGGAACTCTTATCGGCGCTTACCTGGAACAAAACAATAAACGATTAGTAAGTACAGTATCTAGGTATAAGCCCCAGCCAATCCTTATCCTATGCATTATATACAAATTTAATTTAGAAATCTATATATCTATAAATATATAAAACAAAGTCAAAAATCTAGTTACTTAACATTTTAACACTACTTAACACAGAAGAGGCTGGATCGATTTTAACCATGTTTGGGTTTTGGATTAGTCTCAGTCCCGATTAACAGTATAACTATTTAAATATTTGAAAACAATAAAAGTGGAAAACCTGATTAAGAACAATAACGGATCAGCGAAACAGCGAAATGTTTCATACGAAAAAAATTTTAGTGTATCGAGTATTTCTTAAAGATAACTTAAATTAGCTGATATACCTGACGTGGATGCATGTTAAAAACAATTGGTGAACAACGTTATCAGGGTCAGCTAGTCGATTATAAATCAATACATTGTAAAGTAAAGACTTGATCTACAAATGAGTAACGCATTCTGTTAAAGATATACACAAGCCTATTGCGGACCGAACGGGTTTCCTTAAATAAATTAATACCGTAAACCACTCTGCAAGATCGAGTGATCTATAAAACAAATACCATCACAACACACCCAAGTAATAAACAGCCCGTTCCAAGGGCTCCAGCTTTCCTTAGATAAATGAAACGTTATAAACATGTTAGTACATAAGAAGAATTGGACTATAAAGTTTAGTATATACTCGTAACTAATTCCGAACAGCATGAACACCAGGATTGTGGCAATAAACAACTCATCTATTTCCCTATTACTGAGAGTATTGCATAAATGTTCTGGAGTAACAGCCAATCTTAAGGGTAACGCTAGCTTTACGATCAAAGAACCACTTTTAATATGAGTTTCTCAAAAGGTTGTTATTTCCCAAATATAACTAACTATACCCTTGTCTCTTTGTCTTCCCCAAGCGTGCGGGTCTATTGCTTCCTTCCTGGCAGGTAACGCGTTAGTGACACCCCAGTCTAGTGTTGCTAATGTCTATGGGCGGCGGTTTTCACTTACCATCTATCAGGTGAGTCGTCTATCTGTTTGCTTGCATGATAACATTAAAAAAACTGATGCTAATTATAACTAACTTGCGTATATAAGTAATTTATTTACGTATGATGTTCCTCGATGTTCTCATCGCGAGCGAAGTTTGTGAATCCGCGGGTCTATTAGCTAAAATTTTCAACAGGAATAGATCAGCAACAATCGCTATGTCAAAGAAAAACGTATTACGTACGCGATGGCTTGCTTATCGCTCGCTGATTAACCATATGTGCTTTTTGCGACGAAAGTAGCGCCAATACCAATAAGGTTGTCAAACTGCTCCCATTCGCTTGAAAGTCACATTGTATGTCACAAAGTGTGTCAAAGTGAGTCTTTAAGAAAATTATCAATTTTCAGTTTGCCAATTGCAATTGCAACTGAGGCAGCACTGCCGATTATTGCCATTGCACGATACGTGATACGAATTTGCGATCTACTAACAATTATCGTAAAATATTCGTCAACGCTTTCTGTTTGCAAGATACGTAATACGCCTGCCGCTCGTGGCCCGCGTAACCTATTCGACCTGGTCGGATCTTCTAAACTAAAATCATAGTTTATTATATTGAGCAAAAAAGCTTATGCAATTTTGGGGCACAGCAATCTGAAATAAGTATTAGTTATAATAATATGAATCATTAACTACAGCAATCAGTACTAATTTCGACAAAATTTGAGTAAAGAAATGTACGGAATATAGAAATTAAAGACAGTAATTTATTTTTCAATATACTTATATTATTTATAATATACTGATATATTTTTATTTATCATTTTACAAAATTTAAATTGTTTTTATTTATAGCAAATTCAAAATTGTATGTCCTTCAGTTGTGTAAACGTGGCGTAAGCCCGTAAATATAGGCTACTGAACTCTCCCACAGGGGTATCTTCTACGGATGATAAAGATGAATTTGGTTCTATCGTAGTAAGTGATCTAAATATCCGTTGGAAGTCACTGCACATTGGCAATACCAACCTGATCAAAACAACTCGTCGCTACTTAATAAATCTCGATAGACAAGTTATTTCTTCATTGGAGTCTGTAATTCTGGTACAGAAATAATCTGCTCAAAGCGATCTCGGCAGCGGGAACAAAGGATTGCTAAAGACACGCTATTAAACTTATTCTAAATATCAACGGAACAGTTTCGCAAGACGACTCCGTTTCGTACTCAGCTAGTGTTAAGTACGAGCAATACAATAGGCCAAAAGCCAAAAGGTGTGGCCGAACGTGGCCATATCAAATATAGTGCAAGTTGTTTGCTCCGGTTTAGAAAGTTTTAACAGTAAACAGTGGAATAAATTCGCCGTTTTCGTCAGACTATTGACGATAATATGGTTAAATGACAAGGTCCGAAATGGAGTGGACCTTGTATAAACATCAATTTAAAGGTAGCTAGTATCGAATGTCTTGGCGATAACATCTTATAGTTGGGGCCGTATGAATAAAATCTGAGAGCAGTGCTGAATATGCAAAGAATGTGGATTTCTGTGGAAATTATAAAAATATTGTCTCTGGAGTTTTTACTGTCTCAAGTCGGTTACAGATATCATAATTATTAATTTGATGCTGACTTTTGCCTCAATAGATGCTATCTCATCAACATACGACGTATAATATTACTTTATGTGGAATTGTTTTATAAATTTAATTGACTCACAGTTCTCATATCTACATCACACACAGGCCAGCCAACCCAGTAACCGTTAAAAACTACAAACAATTACACAACATTACTTCACTAGCGAGCAAGTAAGCGACCGATTCGACAAATCGATAAAACTCCGTATACGGAAACACGCTCGGAAAAATATGGTTTCGAATAGTTTTTGATCGCGCGTGCCTTATAGAGGGCCACACACGCACCGCTAGCAATGATGCATTGTGGCGGACCACAGGCGAGATTTATTACCTGAACAACCGCCGTGTACTGCCAGTGCTTGCGATGTCTACGAGGGAACTTATTTTGTTTATGGCTCTAGCTACAGTGCATACCTACATCGGGTCGAACGACCGCGTCGTACACGACGTGTGTAGTGTGGGTACATCGCGACTATTCGCGACACGTATGACCGACTAGCCAGCCTCGCGACACGACACGACTAACATGACACCAACACGGCTAACATTAAAGGTTATATTCGATTGCATTTATAAAAATAGAACGGGCGTTTTTTCAAAATGCTCATGAGAAATTAATATCGCAACGCGTTGGTCGGACCTAATAAGGATTTCCTGCAGTATGGGAATAAATAAAGGCGGCGAACAATTACAAACGTTGAAATACCACAATCGGCGAGCACGACGTAAAAAACATTATGTTATTTTGACACGATTAAAAATACATTATCAGTGAATATTCTTACTATCAGTACATAGATTAAGCAAACAGGTGTTTGTATTATACCTTTGTGAAATAGTGAAATTATTGGGAGTAAATTCGCGGTAATCCAGTCACCTTACAACTTCATTTGAACTAATTTAGACTGAATCAACACAAACTGCATTGAGTTTGTAACAAATAACCCATTTAATCTGTAGCAATGTAAGCGACGTCAAAACATCATCGAAACGAGCATAACTTTCCACCATCAATAACCACGGTACAAGCTCCACATTAAAAACACGTTCATTTAGTCAATGTGTCCCGCTGCGCACTATTAATGCAGTATAAATTTCACTGTACCAGCAATTAGTGACGCGTAATTATGCGTTAATGACGCATATTAAGGTAAACGCCTCTTAAATGCGGCGCAAAATTGGCTCAAACTTTATGTTTTTAGTTTTTATGGCGTCCTGACGAGGTGCACTTGCCTCGTCCGCTGGACCAGCGCCCAGTTTTATAAGGTTTCTTTTACAACTCACATCTACGAATCTACACAATTATAATCATAATGTACATTCTTTAATAATCATCCTAGTAAAATATTTTGACATTTAAAACGCAAGAGCATTCTCTGCGGTGTGACACTTACACTTACTAACAGGATAATTTAAGCAAATTAATTCTTAAACCGAGAAGTCCTTGAACCTGCTTCACTATGGTCTCTATTGTGAAGTACTAAAGAGTTTAGTGACCGAACAGACTTTAAGGAGATGTAAAGAACACCTCGATAATACACAGATTTCAAGAACTATCACATAAAAGGGTATGATGATGGCTAAGTAACTCTACTTCTTGCAACCATTAATCCACCTCAGGCATGACAACAACATACAAAACAACAACATACAACATTGTAAATTTCACTAACAAGATCTTCTTGAAAGGCTCATTATATGTAAACTCATGGCTGACCTCCATAAAAAGGGGTCAACCAGAAGTCAGCGATCAGTCATCCCGATTAGTAGATAACGAAGTCCCATATCGCAACATACATGAAATATACGACATCCACCCATTTGTATGCTAATATATCGCCTGTCGACTGACAGACGGAGGTCCGATGCACCGTATACAAAAGCTTAGGAACGACTACATGCATTGTCTCATTCGTCACGTATTTATAAATCCTACAAAGTCCTCGTATAACGGGTGTCCTGCGTCTTTGCATATATACAACGTAATTCAACAGCATTGAGTTTAGACTTAACAATGGTAAAAATTCTTTCACTAGTTGTGTTCCAGAAAAACAGCTAGTTAGAAGCATCGATGCTCTTTACTCATCTGGATTGGCCTTTGGTATCTTTTGTAAGCTCGAGGGGAACGTAACATCTACTAATAATTTTATTGAGTTCGACAATTTCAACACACATCATCATCATATGAACAATCATCAACAATTAAACTCTAATGTTAAGATGAATGCCCTTTAAAATAAATTACGCATTTGATAATATAAATTAGTGTTGCTAGCGTCCTCACGGCAACATATGCAAGCGTTTACTACAAAGATTTTTTTGTACAGCTGCGCGTAAATATATTTAATAAAACACGTATTTTTAAATGCAGCAAGGAGCTGCTCTTTAATTTTGTCTTCACATGTAGGGGCCGAAGCGGCATTTACGAATCACAAATATAGGCTATTCAGGTTTCAAACTTCCCAGTATTTCGATAAACGCTGCCATACCAATTCCAAGACATTGGCCAAAGGAACGTGAGATTTTGCGCACAAAATTAGGCGCGCACGTGATTCAATTTCGCGATTTCGTATTCCGAATCCGCGACAAACGGCCGCTTGCGCAAGCGGCGACAAAGCATTGTCTCCCGACGACGAATGGGACCGACGATTTATCAAATGAATACCGGCGAATTTGCGGGGTCACATGGCCGAGATAGAATCTAGAGCTGAATTTAGGCCACTCGTGATTACTGGTTAACGAACTACAGCCAGAATGCAATACATGTACATACATATCTACAAAATGTTAATGTGCATACGGAATATGAACAGTCTTTTGTACTTTGCAGCTAACTATGCATTCTCTTATGAAATTAAACAATAAACGAGTAGATGAACCATCAGGTAAGCGTACATCGATGTCCAGGACATAATGAAAAGAGCTGTATTGACAAGCTGATAAGTAAACTAAGGTCTCCTTTGCCAGATACCTCCCGATACGGAAAGCCGTAAAGAATGTATCATAGGAATGTACATGTACATTTTACAGTTGATTCAAATAGAGAAGTTCAAACCCTCCACATAATTACATGTGTTTCTGATTTGAATTATTTATAATACACGAAAACTTAACTTCCGTGGGCTTTGAATACCAGATAAAACAATAATAATCTATCTTGTCGACACATATATCAGAGTTCAAGTTCAATTCCCACATCATGTATTCCATCTCTCATCAGGACGATGAAGATATCGTCAAAGCGGGACAGTAATTAATTGTTAACAACGATAACTATGATGTTGATGATTCAGTATTCGTGCCTCCAAAAGAAAATACTAGAAACATTTCTTTGTTTTAAATTTGTTAATAAAACACACAATACTTGCATAGAGGTAATGAGCTCGAATAGATGGCCTCAACCTAATAATGGCCCACTACAGAGCACGGGTCTCTCCTCATAACTGAGAAAGCCTAGAGCATACTCCACTACGCGCCTCGAGTGCGATTGGTAGTGGGGTTGGAGGCCAACCTAAGTGTCACAATTTATTAAGCGACCCGAAGGCCTCTGACATGGCTTAACGATAACTATCTTAAGATAATAACCGGGACCGACGGCTTTATGTGCTCCCCGAAGCACGGAAGCGTTCATGATCTTTTGCCCGTAGCAGTTACCCATCTTTCCTACCAACCGCGCCCGCTGTTGTTTAACTTCGTTGATCGACTCAAGACGCCGGGCTATGAAACGCTACAGAGCTCGAAACCCTATTCGAGCTATTTGATCCTTCAAGTATACCGGAAACAGCTCGCCCACAACGCACGCGCTCCTTCAAATTCAATCTTTATCACACAACAGTACGGCCCATAAGGGAAAGCTAGGGTATAGCATACCATATACCCATAGGTATCAACCATCTAATCATCAAAATCTAATATAATGCGGAACACAAGTCTAATAATATTATGAGCCAAAGCACAAATTAAGAATTAATGTGATTAATAAATCAACGTAATTGTAAAATTTGTTGTTAATGGCCATGGGCCGCGGTAATCAGGGGATTAATTGACCAGTCTGCACGCTTGCTTATAACATAAAAAAACATCATTATTAAATAGTACCAGTAATCTTTGAATAGCGATCCAAAATAATAAAGACCTGTATTCAAAAAGCAACAAAACCTACTTTGTCTGGGCTAATACCTATTCAGATAATGACCACTGAACTCACTCCCATTCAATCATCACTATGCCAACACAATGGACGACGCGAGCTGGCGGTATCTGCTGCTCGAATATTGTAACAATGCTCACTTAATAACAATAAGTGTGGTTTCACGACACTCATATCGCAACTAAACTTTTGTTGCGATACCAATAACATTTGTAAACTACGAAATACAATTGTAGATGCCCGATACCAAATGATTTATTCAGCACAAACCCTATTAGACCGAGTGAATGTCTAATCTTTTATTGTAACTCTTTATTTAATGGACAACACTTGAAACTATGTATGTAATCAATCCATATTGAAACTGTTTAAATCATAATTTGTTACGCATGTATTCGCCAGCGAGCCCATATTTACATAACCAAAAATCACGATTCGTCCAAAAGAGGTAATAAATCTTAAATGAGAAACATAAAACTCGATAATAATTAAATTGGTCTGACTCAAGAATTATGGCTGAGATCAGATTTGATTGGTCTACAAATTAATTATTTGACGTTGATGAATATGATGGACAAGTCCGACCACTCCCGTGGTAGAGAGATCGTGATCGTATCGATTTCAAAATATTACTTAATTGCCAAGAAAACACGAAATAGAATCCGATTGAGAATTGAACACTCCATTAGAACATTATTATGATTTACATAATTATTAACAAATAAAATTTAAGTTATAACAGACATACACAATCAATAGAAAATCCATATAAACATACCAACCAAACTCGAAAACCCTCATGCTGTTTCTTTAATAGAGACAAGGACTACGTTCTTTATATAACCATGTGTGTAATAGATAAGAAATCGTAACTGTCACATGTAAGTAAAAATGTTAAAAGAAAAAATCTAGCATTGATGTTATCGTCCACATCAACATCATCTAGGTGCATACTTCTTCACAATAAGCGAAAATAGTTGCAAGGTAACAATAGAACAGATACAAGGCTGACGTAAACACATTCCCGCACTAGCATGAGTGATGACTCAATTTAAATAAAATTCAATAATAATTTTGAAACCGCAGTAATCCAACAGCCACTAAATTGCAGGTTCGATTCTAAATAATGGCATAAAAACTGAAATTGAATGTTATTGACTTCTAGGAACTGGATTTCTCTCACACCTGATTGGTCCGTGAATAGTTTTTCTTGGTGGTTTCAGGCGATTTATTTGCGCCGTGGATGTAGGTTGAGGTTTTACGCCTCGTTTCTCCCAACTGATAGCGTATGTTAGTGAGGGTACTTTGGCAATAGAAAGCTATTTTGAACTAGTAGAAGATTAAATAATTGTTATATCAATTAGGTTGATTTTAATATATAAATTCGATTAACCTTCAGGAAATCTGCTGAACCAGATACAGTTTAGTATCGATCTGAGGACTTTCGCATTTAGCAGTTATAGTGTATTAGGTTAATTCAATTACGCAATAGCAGTAATGTAATGGGAACCGGCGGCACGTCAACTAGATGTAAAGGAAATTTACATAATTGCACAGGATGTTCGGTAACAACGATTCCAATTCCGGGGTATGGCACGGGACCACTTGTTGTGGTCGAAGGCGCAAGATTTATGTGCTCGCGCACGAAGTTAATATTCAGCATCCGGCGGCCGCTTTCCAAGGAGCCCGTTAAACCGCCGCATCTCTTCCTAGCTAGCCTCAGGAGATTTGTGGATCTTATAGATGGCAAAGGACAACCCACGGTCAAAGAACAAGCTACGGTCCCGAGGTCAGTTGCTAGCCCGAAAATGAACGAACCATTCAACTAAGCTTGAAACGTGAATTGAGATATAAAGATTTCTTTTAAATACATTGAATACTTACATTGTTGTCACCCCAACAATGCGTAGATAGTTTGAATAAAAGAACGATAACAACAATCCTATGACTAATAATAAGGCCAATTTATTCAATAAGTTTCATTGCTACAACAGCAGGAATAATTTAATCATTGCAGCAAAGCGAGCAAAACCGTTTTGCCCATATTTGTGCAGAGTTACCGCGGCAATAAAGTATAACAAGGTACGATTTCCCGACTTGGACCAGCTTTGAAAACAAAAGGTTGCTCTGTGGGTCTGAGGCGTAGTTAAATTACGGTTTGTCCAACCGCCGTCGACCCTAGACGCACGCGGCCGGTTCAAAGGCTATCTCCTCTGCCCTGAATGACACCATATCATTACCATCAGAAATCCGAACCTTAAGGAACTATTCTTATAGTCGATTATGCAACTTCGCCTTGTAGGTACTGTCTTCTAAACCCTTACTCTGCAGGGAGCAAAGTACGTTGGAAATCGACACATAAACGTTCAGTACAAAAACGTGAGAAGTTTGACGAAGGAAACCGGTGTCAAAAGCGACACTCGACACGTTTTTTGTAACAGTAAAAAGAGAATGGCTTCTGTTTCGGAGTAAAATGCGATATCGGCGTTAGGTGGAAAACTGTGTTCGATGAGGACGTATTACCATAAAAGGTGCCGTGGATACGACATCTTATGTTCCGAAAGGTGCTTTCAAACGTATCGAGATTTTTCAAAAATAAAATAGTTCCTAAAATATTTCGCAATTTTATAAAGAAAAAATTTAATTATATGTCAAAAGTTTAAAAAATTTATAAAAACAGACATCAGCATAAAGGTAAATTGGTATTATCATAATAAACAACAACATAATAATAAACAACATAATAAACAATCACATGATGACGAGGAACAGACTGACAGGTATTTTTAATTAGTCTTTTAAATTAGTTTACTAATGATGTCGCTTATATAAGTAATATTTATAATAATTTCGCTGAGTTAACAGTCGTATGTATCGTATGGAAATCGAATAACATGTTCGTGATAGGGCCAGAATTGAGCAAAGCTTTCGATTCAAATGCTAATATAAGCAGAGCTATCGTTTTGGAACAATGGTGTGTGAGAGCAATTGGTTTTATGAGTGAAATCGCTCCAACTAGGAAGCGGGCAAATCGAGCAATACTAATTTGATTTGCCTTTTGTGGAAGTCTGAGAAAGCTGCGTATACGGGCTCAGAGGCCATGTATGTAGGTGTTCGTGGTCTCCATCTCATATGGCCGACTTGTGGGATTGTCCGTGCTATCGAAGTTCGATCTCACCACACGATCCCAGGTGTAACACCAAATCGATAAACACTAATAAGGGAAGCGTGAAACTCCAACATTGTATCTAAATACAGACTGACTCTCTTGTCGATCGGCAACATAAAAGCGGGAATATCGTGAGCGACCACACAGGTTCTTGCGGCACTCTCATAAATCACTCTATTCTGTGAACTAAATAGCAATAAAAGTTTCAACACGCCATATTTGGGTAGCGTGGGGTCAAGAAATCCGCATAATGTCTTTAGATTCTAGTTGGATAAGACGGAAGGATGTTTAGTCATCAGAAATTGGTTTAGGACGTGCTCGATGGGTTAGATGATGTCGTAAATGTGGAGGCCGGAGAACAAGAGCGCTCATTAGAGCGCGTGCGAGTCGGCCTGCGCCTGCGCATAGATCACAGATAGCGAATGCTTTTCAAGAAAAACATGCTTAAGTCTTGGTACATTATTAAAACACAGCGATAGCACGAACAGGAATTTTAAATCAATTTTATTTTAATTATTTCCTATCTTCAACAACCCAAACGACGAAAAACAGAAATCATCTTGTACGAGTATCTTGTTCAAACCTTTTACGTCGTCTTCGTCAATTAAAGACTCTAAATTATTAAAGGTCTTTCATGGATCTAACAAAATTTTCATTAATATAATAAGTGATAACACTCCCTGATTTAAGAAAACATCGTAATTTTAGATATTCAACGATCACTCGGAGCGAGGTCCACAGTTGGGCAATATACTCGTACATAATTCTCGTATAACCCCGCTATCTAATAAGGGTCTCAATTATTAAGACGAGTCTCTCTCCAATCTTAATTATCCATCAACTGTTTCAACGACAGTATCAGACAGTGGTGAGATAATCTCAGATTATGATACCTGATTATTCTTGCCGCTTCAAGGTTATAGCTGCGAGGCTCTAGCACGAAAAAATATAC
>DWKC01000881.1:0-11248 GCA_018249195.1 Racta chiria
TAGTGTTCTGTGTGTAATGCTAAAAAGCATTCTCTCCCAGTCAACCTTAGAGATGTGAGACAATGAATACCGTACAAATAGGAGAAGAAGAAAGTAAATAAGTAGACACCACGTAGAAGAAAGAGAGTTATGAGAATTGTTGTAAAATATACGTTAAGCATAAAAAGGATAAGAGTACTTACTCATACTTAGATATTTTAATACTACTTATATTAGGAGTACATATGCAATAAATGAGCTAGAACTTTTTTTTTAAATAATATTTTGAGCGCGCGTTTCCAGCCACTAGGTAGTCCGTTCCAAAGTCGTATTGATTGTAACGTGAAGGTTTCAGAGATAAAATCAGAACGGTGAATAGGGAAAGCTAAAATATGAGAGTCGACAGAACGTGGCTATGTACGTTGTATCAAAAATATCTATGTTGCCTGAAGGTCTAATGTTAAGTTCTAATTCTAGCTTACAAGTCCAACGAGTTTCCGTGCCCTGGGAAGCACGGAAGCACTCATGAAATTTTCTCAACTAGCTCATCCTCAGCCCCCTACGGCGTTATTCTTATTTGTTGGCCGACATCGGCTATACCGTTGGTTCTGTGAGGTGCACGGGCAACGATGACGTCGTACCATCCACGTGGCTTGTCTGCTCATTAGTCGTCTATTACTATAAAAAAACACAATGGTCCGCAGCAGGCGTCGTGGCAGCGAGTGGGAGGTGCTGGAGGGTCTGAAGGACGGTCAGCGGTTCGAGAAGCGGCCGGAAGTGTTCAACGGGTACCTGCACAAGAAGAGGAAATGGCCGCTCAAGGGCTGGCACAAGGTACGGCATCAATATGGGGTATTGACCTTGGGTTCGATACTGGTATTCGCGATGAATTTACAAATTCTTAACTAATTCTTAGCAAAATGAACAAAACTTTTAGTTTTATTAGGGTACTTTTACTAATATTATAAATGCGAAAGATATTTTGTTTATCGATTTATTACGCTTTCACGCCTAAACTACTAAACCGATTTAGGTGATGAAAATCTTGTAGAGGTTGAAATATTGTATTAGGGGATGAGATTTTCTATGGAAGTTAGTCATCGGCGAAGATAAAACATTAAAACTTTGCAATTACGCACTTGATATGGAGGGAAAAGAAAATAAAGAAGTATTTGTTTTAGCGTTTTTGATATTTCGACCTGTGTGGGGTTTAAAACTTGTTCCAAGCGACATAGTCGCGGACAAAAGCTAGTTTTCTATAAATAAAATACAATTTTTCGTATTGTATTCATATTGTGTTATTTTTATAAAGCCGATGATACTTAAATATTATCGATGGAGACATTACGCATTAGCTGACATTTTGTTTTTCAATATTACTGTATAATGTTTTGTAAGAACTTAGTTTTGTATTTCTTAACTTTCGTTATGCTCGCTATATATTCCTAAGACAAAATACATTATTTGAATTTGTAAAATTGGAATGACTGCGATCATCGAAAACTAAAAGGAAAAAGCCATCATGAAAAACAAAAGAGAAATCAGAAGATATAACAAGAAAAATAGATACACACGTACCATCTATGTTACAGTTACAGTTAAAAATTTCAAATAAACAAGTATTTACAAGATAAAAGTATTTACAATTTAATCATTACCCGACTCAACAGGTCTATATTTTTGGTTTTAGCGTTTCTTCGTAGTGGACGGCGGTATCCTAGTGTACGCCCGGTCGCCGGCGGACGTCGCGCGCGGCCGGCTGCAGGGCTCGGTCGACGTCGGGCTGTCCGTCATCTCGGCCAAGGCGCACCGGCGGCGGATTGACATCGACACCGATGAGTTCCTATACCACCTGCGAGCGAAGACGCCCGATGTGTTTCGGACTTGGTTGACGGTTCTGAAGGCGCATCGGTGAGTCAAAGTTATCAACTGGTCTGTCGATGTCGGCTTGACTGTGATCTCGGCCAAGGCGCGCCGGCGGTTTATGGACATAAAGCCTTCGAGCAAATACTGTCATTGTTTCGAAGAAGTTTTGAAGGCACACACGAAGAAACACTACCAGCAAGCAGCTGACTTCTATTTTAGGCCGCTTCAATATTTATACTAAGTCGATCTTGTCTCACCTTACTTACCGCTTTTACAGAATTATTTGGTAGTACACAATAATACTTTAGGTATCTAGTATATTATACCATCTTTGGTATGGATACGATAACGTTTTAAATTGAATTTGAATTTAATTAGATAATATTATATTTTCTAAGGTTATATCGGCAACACTTACTGACATTTGGCGCTCGTCAATCTGTGCCTAAAATACACGCGCCTCTGGAAGATCTGCCGCCGACTGACACCTCATCGCGTAAGTGTTAAATCTATCCACTATTTAAGTACGTTTAACAATTACACGAGTACTCACGATATGGATTTTGTACGGTGATATTTTGACTCCGTTGCCTAGGGCGTATTCACGGCTAAACTAAAACTACTGTATTTCACGCGATTGATCCTTGCAACTACCTTGAAATATTGTCTCATAAAATATGTAATGAGTATTCATTTAATAGGCTATTCACTCAGTTTTCAATGAGATAAAATTATGTGTATTTTTAGTTTTACGTGTCAATATTTGGGTCTATCCCACTAGTCAAATGAAATATGTAAAGTTTTAAATTATTTTCAAAAATTATAAAAAAATAAATTTAAAAAATATTTTTATTCTTTATTTTCAAGCTACTAAGGCCCATAGAAAACAAATCTAATATCAATTATATAAAAATGTAATGAGTATGATTTTTCCTTACAATTTCTCACAATTTTATTCAGTTAAGTATGAAATAGGCGGGACAAAATTAAAAAGCAATGATAGTGTGAGACTAGTTGAATAGTCGCTAATGTTCAGCGTGTTAAGTTAATAATAATAATAATAATTTGATATAAGAGGAGGTCAACCCAGGCTTGGGTAATCTTACAAGTATAGTATGCCAAGTGTTAGATTTAGATTAATCCTTTTCATCCTTAAAGGTACAACACATTCAGCCATTGAAATCTCAACAATAAGCTCTTTGAAAAAAAATCTAAATAAGATGTTACCATTGACTTACATCCCATCAACGAAACCATTAAAGTTGTCGTGTGAGTTTAAAACTTCGGTGTGTAATAATAAGAATCAGTTCGCATTGAACGACTGGCCGTGTAATAAAGCGAGTAGTAAACCGTTGCCCTTAACATTTTATGCACTCAATGATAGTAGTTTGGACTTGAAATTAAAAGTGGAAGAAAGGAAACTATTGTCTGAAGATGATGCAATTCAAATGAATGAAAGTTTAAATTCAAGTCCTGATGAATTGGACAGTTCTCCAGTGTTTTCACTAAATACTACCGATACTGAAAAGCAAACGCATAGCAATGAATTAGAGCTTAGTTTTCGATCGCCTGAACTACAGTCTTCCATACTCTGTGAATATTATATCAACACACCAGTTTATAAAGAAGCCAAAAAACCTGTGAAAGAATCAAGCACATTCAATGCAAATGTCATTGAAAATCCTGTTATACAAGGTGCACTTACGCGTCGGAATAAAGCTGACACAATAGCAACATATTGTTTTTCTGCGTGTAAAAATATACTGGAACCAGTCCAATCTAGAATGAGGAGGAGTAGAAAGTCAACGAATTTAGTGAAATATAAAAATTTGTATTGCGAACCGCCGCTTAAAAAACCATTCAACACGTACATGCTTTTAGGACATTACAGTAATAAGCTAACAAAGGAAATATCGATTAATAAAAAATGTGATCAAAGCGAACTTTGTAATATTGTAGTATATAAAAATATGGAAGTACAAGCAGAAGTAGAAGATGAAAAATTTGAGCATGATGTTATCATTTCTGATTTTGATACAATTACGGAAAAGCTAATGATGTCTATTTTCAATAAAATCGAAATGTCACAACTTACTACAAGTGATAAAGTTAAAAACTGCATCAATCAAGTTGTGAAAGAATTATATGATTCTACAGCCTCGCGTAAAAACGTACATCCGGTCATAACACTCTTTAAAAGTTTGCTTGAGTATTGGTTGAAGAATACATCTGTAGAGAATGTCAGGGAAGCTATCAGAAGAGTTAAGTCTATTGATAGACAATCAAACAAATACTTCACAAAAGATAAAAATACGTGCAGCTCTTATATAGAAAATGTTAATAAACAAACACAATTTCATGGAATAAGTGATATTAGCCAGACCATATCTCGGATACTTGTCGATATTATCAATAAGAAAGGCAAATCATATAAATCAAGAGGTCCCCACCTCAATAACGACAGTTCTGAAAAAGATCGGCGAATACAAGAAATTGAAACAGTCCTGAAAAATACAGTTTACATCTGTGGAACTACGCAAAACAGGAACGTAAGTAGAGACATCAAAATAACACAAACTCTAATAGATAATCTAGAAAAACCATCTGGTAAGTTCTGTCAAGATCCAACAGACGACAAAAACAATATTGATAATTCAAATTCCTCGTCTGAAATTCCTAAAATACAGGATACTTTAAATCGTCTTATAAGCGATACTCCGTTGCCTCTTGACGTTGCTAAAGACTTTTTAAGCGCATATTTGGATATACTACATGACAGTAAAAGTTCAGGAAGTAGCTCCGAATCAACTGATAATTCGAAACTGGATTATTTGCCTAAATGTGATGTGCAGACAGAATCTATTCAAAGAAAAGCATCTAAAGGTATAACGACTGTAGAATATGTCGACGGTGATTCTCTTAAACAGAATAAAATGGATGTCGATCCCGGACAATTGTATCTCAAAAGAATTTTGGACAACATAACTACCATATTTTGCAAAAAAAGTGAGGATAATAAATCTGTTCCTGATGATAAGGATACCTGCTGTGACCGGAATATCACATACGTGAATAATGAATTAGGACAAGTCACTGCTAAAAAATCTGTTGTAATAGATCTGTCAAACTTTAGTTTGAAACATTTTTCGATGACGACCAATCCTGTCGTGGATGAAATAACGTCAGTTACGATGAGACTTAAAGAAAAGGTAGTTAATTTGCGCCAAACGAAATCAAGTGTTTTGCATTTGAAATTTTCTGAAGGTACGGCAAAACTTCTGAAAGACAAAAAATGTAATTGGGTGCCATTCTTGTCCTGCAGTGATTCTAAAAGATACTTTGTTGACAGAATGAATCCAATAAATTTAAAGATACCTGTTACTCGTGGTCCTGAATTTTGTACTATAGGTGATTTGAAGCCATATCTAACGAATAGTGAGGCTACTTCAAAAGACTATCGCTTAGTTAATAGCGATCATTCCTTTAATTTAGGATGTCGCAGCCCTGGTTATCGACTAGCCAAATCTGTTAAATCGTTGAATTGTGAACACGATACGCAGTCTTGTTACATATTATCGTCATTAAAGAAATTTCCTTTTCAAAGTAGGAAAATTAATCAATCGAATGACACTTTCGACCAAAGAGAACCAAGTTCTACAATACCAACAACGATCAAGGGTTATTCCGAAGAAATATCTGTATTTGACAATACACCAAGGACTATTGATGAGAAATTTATTCTCTTGTTACTGGAAAATCTAACTTTGCTTTCCAAGAATATGCCGGTAATACATAAAGAAATAAATGCTGTGTACTTGCGGCTACGAAAAAAATATGAAAAAGTTCTTAAAAATGATATGAACGCTGCTCCTCATGGTTTAGGACTATTGGGTAAGATTTATAACGATGAAATCAGTAATAAACAAGTCACAGATACCGATACACAGTTCGACAATTCTGCGTCTTGTACATTTAAAGAGGTTGCAGTTAAAACCAGCGATTTAGCTTTGGATACGTGTGATGAAAAGTTAAGTGCAAATTTATATGAGGAATATTTAGATACAGCTATACAAACCGATGAATGTGATTGTAAATGTTGCTTGAAAAACCTGTCGGACCCGTGTGATGGGAGCGTCGAACAAGTATATACGAGTAGTTCAAAGTCACCGACGTTTAGTAGTTTTTCGGGTGGGACAATAATGACAACGGCAGAAAAGGCAATTTCGAACCAAAATTGGTATCGGCGATTATGTACGAAGGATTGCGGGATTACCACTCTCATGAAATATGTTATGGATACGAGCGATAGTTCTAGAAACTTCAAACTAAAACCGAGAGCTGTTGAGAATCAGCTGCCACTAAAATTTGACAAAGACTCATCGATAGTCAAGAGTCTTAAATATGATAGAGGTCATTCTAATAAAGGGAGACAAGATTTAATTAAAGAAATCAAGTTATTGTCCCCTTCTTTCAAAGTATCCACGCAATCGCAGACCGAGGCGATTAGAAAAAAATTCAATAGGGATTTTAAATTGTACGAATTGTTTTCGTGTAACATATACGATCCTAAGAAATCTAGTTCAGTGTTTGAACTGAATTTGGACAGGCCGGAGGAGAGTGACGATTTGAAAACTATATACAAATGTAATAGTGAACATGCTTATTTCTCCGGTTAGTTTTTTAAATCTCAATTGTAAAATTGATTATTTAACAGTGAAGAATTAGATATGGTACAAAGTTAGATTTCGGTTTTATAGCCTTAAGGTCTGTAGAGAGGTTCTATAGTCATTAGATCTACGTAATTGACACAGCGATGAAAATTAAATAATAATATAATATTGTGTAGTAATCTTGCATTTCCTTGGTATACAATTCTAAGTATGACTTTATATTTACCCCTATACTGTTGGTATCCAATTTCTCTAAATATACTTAGTTAACCAGGCAATTGGAAACGCTTATGATAACTTGTTTAAAAACAGATGCATGAGATGTTTTAATTGTAATAAATGAGTATTTCTCTTATTGTTTTATCTATGTATAAGATAGGCGAAAATATGACAAACATGACAAAGAATGGTATACTTTGAAAACACAATGGATTTAAGTCAATTTTGCATGACATTTACATTTATAGTTCCTGTACAATTAAGTGATATTTTCCTTACAGGATTAGGTATAGAAAATAGTACCCAGTAGTTACGTTAGTTTATAGTAAAAGTTGTTATTTATTTTTGATAGTTTAGAAAGATTAGTATGATTTTAAGTAGTATATTGCCCCAACATCTTTCGCAATATAGTGTACATGTAATATAGTTTTGTGTTCCCCTGATTTTTTTGTAAAGCCGAAACGGAAATGCAATTGAGGTATTTTTACATTTTAATTACATTAAATACGTTACGAATAGGTAATAAATGTTCCGTCACATACAGAGTGGGTCTTGCTAAGTGCACATAAAAAATATAAGAATTTAGAGCGATTTATATCGACGAAATCATGACAAATAAAAATACCAACTTTTTATCAGCATTTGGCTTTTTATCGGTTACCAAAATTGGTTAAAATATTTTAAAAATCGATTCGATCCCCCCGATCGATTCCCCCGATAAACACAATTGCATTTCCGCGTCGATGTTTCCCCACATTGCACACCGGCATTCCTTCTTTCCCCTATCACTGCGTGTTCTGTCCAGGGCTGATTAGCCCGACGAGCGCCGTCCGCACGCAGGCCGGCTTCGTATCCGGGACTCCGGGGGGACGATTGGCTAGTTGGATCGTAGGTATGACCTTGCTTTCAACTTCGATTGGGGAGGTTGGCCTTACAGCAATGGAACGCTTGTTTGCGAAATGGCCGTGTTCAAAGGAGTATTTTATACTAGAATTCATAATTCGACGACCAATAATAAAACGAAAATAATGAAATCCTTCATAAGACTTAACATTATTATGAAAAATATATAAATATAAATATCGATTTCGATTGCAGTAGTGATAGGCTAATGGTTTAAACGTTGGTCTCCTGACCGGGAGGGCCCGGGTTGAAATCCTGCTGCACGCACCTCTAATTTTCAAAATTATGTGCGTATCATAAGTTGATTATCACTTGCTACGATCGTGAAAACATCGTGAGGAAACCTGCACTCCCGAGAGTTCTCATAAAAGTTCTCTAAAGGTATGTGAAGTCTACCAATCCGCACTTGGCCAGCGTGGTGGACTATGGCCTATACCCCTCACATTGTGGGTGGTGACCCGAGCCCAGTAGTGGGACTGATAAGGGTTGCAAAGATATCGATTAGAACGGCAATTCCCATGTTTTGGTATAATTTGCGTGGAGGTGTCAAATTAGTCCATCGAATTAGGAATTCTAGCCTTCTTTTGGGGTTGGCTTTTAGATTGTACACTTGCGAAATTGACGCTTATGCTTAAAATTCTAATATTAATTCCACTCAAGTACACATAACAATGAATTGGTTGCTTGTTATTTGGCTGTGGTGTCCTCTAATTGCGTTGTGTGTGTGTGTATGTCTGTATTATTTGTTGCATCTATATGTTATCAGCCGACCTACGCAGCATGCTTTTTTTAATTGGCATGAACATGCACTGATCTCAGAGCACCCTTAACGCCATGGCATCACTTATTATGTCATATTTTCATCAAATAAAAAGTTCAGTCTTTGTCATATGTTTTAAATTTTTATATATCTTATTTTTATATATTATACTTAAAAGAATACAAAGGAGACGGTCCAGTATTTCGTGTCTTCTCGCTCTAATAACACATGTTAAAATTAATACAAACAATATATTAAATCTATTTGATTGTTTAAGCAACTAATTTAATTGTATGTACGATGTAAAACGTTATTATATTTTGACGCAGTTGTGCCACTCAAGTCTTTCCACTCACGATCAGCATTATTTAATAAGAACTTCCGTATGACCGCTTTTCTCAGTGGCTTAACTGATTTGGGTGCGGTTTTCACTGATGTAATAAAGGGTTAGTGGGTGTTTGGTTTAAATAAGTTCATTAGTAAAAATATGTCAATTAAAACAATCCCGTCCAAGGCATTTTGCTTTACCGAAGCGAGGGTAGATGGCTAATGTGTCGTGGTCTAACAGAGTCCGGTGGCCCGCTGGAGAGTGCGTCCCGCGAGCTGGGCCAGGCGCAGCTGTCGGTGCAGCAGCTGCAGCGGCTGCTGGACGCGCTGGAGCTCCAGCAGCAGGCGCACCATGATACTGATGTGAGTTGACTTACCTTCACTGCCGTGGTCTAACAGCGTCCGGTGGTCCGCTGGAGAGTGCGTCCCGCGATCTCAGATTCATTGCTTAGAACATCGCAAGGGTTCTATCCTGGGTTGAAAAATTTGTGTTATGGGTAACCCAGTCATCCAAGAAAAAAATTGGTAATTTGAAATGCATTGACTCATACCCATTAATGGCCCACTACTGAGCAAGGGTCTCCTCGTCACTGATGAGGAGTAGAAGATACTGTTGTAATGCGGATTGGTGGTGGTCACATTATTAAAATCGAAAGGACGGTTTTTTAAATTTAGAAGGGGGCTCTCAAATAACAAGATGGACCTCGAAAATATTATTTTTTGGGATTATTGACTGTCCGCCTCACTCTGTCTAAATGAGCATCACATGAAGACCTGTGATCGGATTGTTATTAAATTTGACAAAGTTATTAAACTCCGGATTAATATGTAGGATACTTTTTATTCCGAATAAAAGCACATTTCCCTGATGAAAATGTGTATGGATTTTATTCGAAATATAAATAGATTTGCGTGAAATTTGCAATCAATGTTCCTTATTTACGTTAATCGAATATTTATTTCTCAGTGTTTTGATATCCTTTAAGAAAAAGAAAAAATATCAAATTTATGCATTTAATTTCATATTATTTAATTAATATTCAAAATATACTGCTGGATGACTCGTGAGAGTGTTTACACTGAATTTAGAAAATTGGCAAATTCAGGGTTTTAAATTTTACTCGATGAAGGGTAGAAAAGAGGTATAATATTTGTCCGAAAATACATCTTTCTAGGGTGATTTACCATCAATCCACTTTCCGACTGCGCCCGTCGTTGCTTAACTTGCCGGTTACTTAGCTATGTCTCAAGCCGCCGGGCTATTAGCGCATCATACATAAATATATGTGGTATATTTTCAGATATTTGCAATAAATAAAGTGGAAGTTGATGTTTTATGAAAATCCCGGATATATCGAAGATATTGGCTACGACTTGGTATATTTTGATATATTTAATTAAAACATCACAGTAAAAATATATTCGTGTATATTTTGTAATTTGTTATATGAAGTTATTTTTAAAATGCTAATATGAATAATTTGAAAATAAAACTATAATATTATGTATTTATAGTTAGATGTATCATATAAATTATTGTTTTTCCTATTGTAATATTGTTGAACGTACACATATTTATAAGGATACTCACGGTTGTGTGTATTGTACTCTAGTGTTTTACTTTAGTTGAGTAGATCAATGTAATATATAGTAGAAAAAAAATTAGGCGCGCGAGAATAGTTTGATTATATCACAATTAAAGTTTATGTGTAGAAGTGCAGAAATCTAATATTTTTATATAATAAAGCGTTAGAAATACTTTAAATTAAAAAATAAAACATTACACACAGTACGTAATTGACAAATGCGTTTGACACGCACACATACAACTTTCAGTCCTGTTAATTTAATTCAAACTACGCTATGTCATTCGAATTATGGTCGACTGAAATAGATATAACCTTCATTGTTTGAACAGATACTGAAACAAACAATATATTCGTTCATTCAACTACAGATTGGGGCCTTTAGTTTGGAGATCTGTAATACAGGCTATCTTAGTGCGGACTCCCAAACGTGTTACAAACTTATGTGCTACCCACTTACTTATAATTTTACTGGTTGACCCGGCAGACGTTGATCTGTTTTTTAACATGTAACCACGTCAGGTGATATACCTGTACTTCAAATTTAAGCTATCTTTAGTAAATACTACAAACATTAAAAAACTTTTCTTATGAAAGCATTTAAATCTCTCCAATAGCTTCGCTGTGATCCCTTAATGTTTCAAATAAGGGTATCCATCCGGGATGAGACGAATTCAAAAAACCAAATATTGTTAAAGTCACCAGCCGACGATACACAATTTTCAACATATATATATGGTGGCACAATTACCACCTGGGTTTTTCTTTGCCCTGGGGTTCCAGGGTTGAATATAAGTGGACTGTATTTTGCGTTATCCTATGTGAATACCAACGTACCGAATAGCACCTGTAATGTGACTATATAATGAGGAAGTACAGCTGTTTTTGGAAGAAGAGTAGGAAAATGAACAGCTGTATGTGAGGAACGGAATCATGCA
>DWKC01000882.1:0-11248 GCA_018249195.1 Racta chiria
GACCCGTCGCCACGGCAAGCGTCGCCACGCCAACAATTCGGTTTACAAGCGAGCCTATAGATGTTTCACATCAAAATTAGTTACTGAATTAACTTCGACCGTTTTCGAATCGGGAACAATTACGAATGGACGGACAAGCAAAAAATGTGGAAAATCATTACTCATAGGGTATATTGCTTTAACAAACAACCTCAACCGTTTTCTCTAATATTTTATATGATACACACATTAGTTACTTATCAATAATTTATCTGTTAGGTTGACATGAAATTTATTATTATTATTATCTAAGTTTATATTTAAAATACCTGTTTATTCAGCAAATATAGTTAGTTATATCTAGGCATTTTTAAGTCAATTTTTATACATAATTTTTTTATTAAAACATACAATTTTAATATATAATTAAGGCAAATTTTAATGTAAAGTATAATTATAATGATAAGTTTAACTTCAATGTCTATGTTTATCTTAATAAAGCTAATTCATTTTAGAAGTAATTCGTTATTTACCTTAATACCTTTAATTTCATTTTCAATTTCTTGCAGTGTTCGATCTTTAGTTTCAATTACTATAAAATATAATATAATAAGACATACCAACGAAATTAATGCATAAATCCCGTAAGTACCATCCACACCGACAGAATCTATCATAATAGGTGTAAATTTCAGTACAAATGCATATATCATAGTAAATGCTACCCCAGTTATACCCGTTCCTAGTCCTCTGTGTTCTAAAGGAAAAATTTCTCCAGAAATAGTAAAACAAAGAGGAATTACTCCTAAATTAGTAATGAAACTATTAACAAGAATAATACAAGGAGGTAACCAAATGAAATAACTGGCTGTATTATTATGATTGTTTAAAAGTATTGTGAGACATACTAAAAACATGAGCGCTACGGAGCTGAAGCCGCAATAAAATAAAATTGTTCTTCGTTTAAATCTAGTTACAATAAGACACGAGCACCATAGTGCAATTAACGTCATCAAATCACTACCTAAAGAATAGTACATAGTTGCCGATTCGTGCTTTACAATGCTACTCATTATTTGGACTATGTAAGCGAAGTTATAATACCTTCCAACAGATTCTACAACAACGGTTAATAAAGTTGCAGCAATGAAGGGCTTCAAAAAATCCTTTCTCGTAATATTTTTCCAAAATTTTTTTATGACATTTCCTTCTTTCTTCACATTACGTCTCTCCGTTTGAGCTGCAATTAGCTCATCTAATTCTTTCCGACTTTGCGGCGTACTTCCATTTAACCAAGTGTGAGATTTGTCACAGTTCTCAAATTGTCCTTTCATGGCTAAGAAAGCTGGACTTTCTGGCCAAAATATGGTCAATATGATTGATACGATGTTAGGTACAGCACCGATAATAGCAACCTGCCTCCAGGTACATACAGATCCTAACCAATGACATACTAGAGAGCCGAATGCTACAGAACTTTTCTTAAAAGAAATGAAGTACCCCCTTCGTTTTGGAGCGGAGTATTCAGCCAAAATGATAGACGTTATATACACTCCACTGAGAGCAAAACCTTGAATGAGTCGAGCGACGTACAAACACGTGATGTTCGTGGCAAAGTAGAAAATGATAAATCCACCTGATACAGAAGAGTTGATTCCGTAGTGAGCAGCTTTTCTTCCATATACTTGCATGAGCATTGGCATTATCAGGAAACCAGCCAAGCCACCAAATCCTTGAACTCCAGCTGTTAATAAACAAATTTATAGTTTAAAGCCTAAATTTATAGTGGACTACTTTCCGCCTGCGACATCTGCCGCATGGTAGTTTATGGTAAAGTATAGGGTACGTGTGTTATTCCAGACTATCCTCCATGCCAAATTTCATTCAGATGCGTTCAGTGGTTTTTGCGTGAAAGAGTCACAAACACCCATCCATATATCCATCCCCACAAACTTTCGCATTGTAAGAACATCATAGGTATATCCAATGCGTTCCTGGCCAAGATGGATGGATTTCCCGTTGCTGTGGTTGGAAGTGTTAACATTAAAATATGCGACCTGAACACTCATATACACGTTACGCCCGGTGTAACTAACGAAACAGCACAATCTTGAACATAATTTAAGTGTGAGTGTGTAGTCAAAACCCAATTTGACAGTTAAGAGTTTTGAGGCTTGGCTGTCAAATATGGTCTCTCCTAGGATCGCCAATGAATTCGTTAAGTCAAAGGCCAAAACAAGGTGTAATTTTGGACTTTGACTAAGGCGTTTTGTAAGACCTGAGGTTTGACTAGGCAAACCCAGAAGCGCAGGTGCTTCTGTTTTTGACTATAAAATATATACATAAATCGGAGGGAGTGATATTTGGCTAATTATTGATACAACAACAACTTGGAAAATTATTAATTTCGATTTAATTACTACTGCATAATTATTTGCATTTGTATCTACATTTTGTAGCTGAGCGAGCAGAGACAAGTTGCAGATGTCTCTAGTGGGGTCGAAACATCCGATCGCAGATTGTGGGAGAAAGTCTGGTAGTTCAGGCGGTGAGGCAATTGATCGTGGTAAGATTCATTATCATTTTGGCTCAAAGGACTACGGTCTGGTGTCGCGAACCCACTGCTCCTCTTTATGGAAATAAGTAAAGTCATGAAAATGTTACGAAATAGTAATACGTAATTTTAATGACTTCTAACATGTACAAGTATATGTCAGAGGGAAACATTCATATAAATATGTGTGTGAGTGTGCGTGTGTGTGTGTTACCTATATTTTCAACTCCCATAAAGTACAGATTCTGTGTAGTATATTTATAATATTCACCAATCGATGAAGCCTGATCAGGTGTTGTCTTCAGGTCAGTGGAATTAGAAGACAGGATTGCTGAGTTCAGTACAGCGGGATAAGCCAGGAAAAAGCCTGCCCCAATGCAGTATAGACAATCAGACAACAGTATCAAACTCTGAAAATAGGAAAATAATCATTTTGATAAATTAAACATTACAATTCTTCAGTTCTTTTTAAACAATTCTTTACAATAAATTCTTCGACTGCCAGAACACAGCGTTAACACTCATATATAGCTACCTCATATATAGTGCACTAGACAACACAGAAATATTAATCTTTTTATAACAATCGTGATGACTGATTTAGATAAAGTATTCCAATGTGTTTAAATTTCATACATAATTTCAAAACATAATACTCGTAAAAGAACCTAAAGTCATGAAATTTGAACGGCTGACGAATAATATCATAACCACTGAACCTTCTGAATATTTTTTTATATACCGATATATTTCATATGCCGATATACCCTCGAATTTGATTTTACGTTGAATAAATTCCATCATGCCAAAGTCATCGTTGCAGGTATCATCGGTATCAGAGAGTTGTCGAATCAATAGTCTACGTAAATCTCCTCAGCAAAAGACCTAAATGTACTCCAGCCTCTGATTAAATAATTGAGTTTAGATCTCAATATAATGAGATCAGTTAGTTCAGCGTATGTCAATGACTATGTGCCTGACAAATGTCAAATAGTAATCTATAAACACACACACTATTTCAGTAACTGTTTGATTACTTCTCGCTTTAGTGCCTCGTCCGATCGGAAATCGAAGGATATTTATCGAATTATAACGTAACAATTTAATAATTATACATATATTATTATTTGCACGATTTTTTACAACTCTGATCGGTTCAAGCTCTTTTTGAGCTGACATGACTGTGCGTACGACAACCCTTAAATAAAATGGAAGATGTTTTTGAATCGGAATTGAATTAAATGGTTATTTTATATATTATTTTATTGTTTTATAACGGACATTATGATTATGATTATTCATAGTAATAAACACTTGTTGTGAATAAAGTAATAAAATAAGCTAAGATTAGCTTAGTGGCTTGTTTGAAAAGTATTATTTTTTTAGGCGAATTGGGGCCATGACATTTTCAGGCTTATAAATGAATTGACCTTTGAAAATTTATATTTATATTTTATTGAAGTGACCTTTGAAAATTTAAATTTCGCTTTGAAACGCTACTATAGTAATGGCGTGTATCAATGACGTCACCGTTTTGTATTCACTTTACTTTAATATACTTCCATCTATGGTTTACGAAAATGTTTTGTATTTCGTACTGACAAAAATGACTTATACTTAATTACAAAAAAATATATATTGTTGTTTAAATTTTAGTTTAGTTTAAATTTTCAGTTCAAATTTAGACCTTTTTTTTTCTTCGCCATTTTAACTACAAATAACACTACAAATCATAATTTAAATGATTCTTAATTTGTAAGGAATCCCTGATGAAGTAGGTACTAAGAATGGACTTTTGAAAATTCATGTGAATTCAACTAATTATCAGCTTTATAAAAACAATATAACCTAAAGTACTTTGCGGCTCCTGCTTGCAATTGGCAGATTTCGAGTTTTGAAGTCAATTTTAATGTTTACTTTATTCCTGGTTATAAAGTGAAGTGTTAATGGACTCAACCCATTAATGGCCCACTAAAGAGCTCGGGTCTCTTCTCACAACTGAGGTGGCCTGGACCATACTCCACCAGGCTGATCCAGTGCGGATTGGTCCAGGTTATTGGCCAACCCAAGTGTCGGTTTTTTTTTATGGCACCCGAAGATCTCTGCTATAGCATTTCGATCAATGCAAGACGCCGGGCTATGAACGTTTCAACGTTTATGTTATCAATAAAGTTACCAAAATACCTACAGTTATAACCAGTTTCCTAAAAATAACCTTCGTGAAGGTGAATTTGGTTATTTTACAATGAACACTAAACGGTACACACAACGGTACGGTATGTGTGCGCACAAGGATTCACACAACATGGATAATATAACACATCACTTGACACGCATGATTATAGAACATATTATATTAATCTGTCAACACCAAGTAGCGCCGTTTATTTAATTACCTGTCTCCAAAAATATACATCGGGACACTGCGCCATCGGTACATCGATGAAAACTAATAATATGACAAATATCTAATTAGATGAATTAATTATAATTAGTTCATTTATTTTAAATAAAAAGATAACGTAATCCTCTTCAGACACAACAACAGTACTAATTGACTATACTAACAATGTAACATAGTATACATATATTTGCACAAGTGTATCTTATTAAATTGATATGCCTAATTAATTTATTTTGACTTCTACCATTAATGGCACACTACTGAACACGGCTCTTTCCTCATACTGAGGAGGCCTAGAACATAATCCACCATGCAGCTTAAATTTGATTGGTGGCCAACCTAAGTGTCGAGAGTTTTTATACTGCCGTAGGCCTCCGACATGCCATGACGATTGCTCTCTAACGATAACAATTGGGATTTTCCACTAGCGGAAAATCATTCTTTTTTTTAGGCAGTTCATTGATGATCTTGAACAACTTCCAGTATGCATCGGTGATATTTTGGTATTGATTGGATATATAAATAAATAAATAGTACAAAACATAATAAGTAAATTGTATACCAAAATTTCCCAAAAATATCAACGGTAGAGCTTTGACCCTGTTACAGTTTTATTAACAGCGGTCACGTCCGTCCGCGGCTTCATTTACAATATCAAAATTAAAATCGTTTATTTCATGTAGGTATCATCAATACATATAAGAACGTCAAATTCATTCATTTGCATGAGGTATTCAAATCAAATCATTTATTGCATGTAGGTACTTTCAATACACTTACGAACGTCACATAGTTAGAATCTACTACCTTATGTATTAATAAAAAAATAGCAGTTTTAGTGTTAGCTAGTGTTATTCCAGACTATAAACTATCTTTGTGCCAAATTTTATTCAGATCCATTCTGTAGTTTTTACGAGAAAGAGCCACAAACATCCATCCAGCCATCGTCACAAAGTTTCGCATTTATAATATTAGAATACAAAATAAAATTCCATCCAATAATAATTTTATGCGCAGTTCGGTATTATCAGATCTGTTAGCAGCGCCAGGAAATTAAATGGTTTCGAAAATATCGTCCGTCAGACGTAATGGATATTTGATTTATATCAAATACAATTTTTTCACTACGTATTTTATTTATTTATTAACTACATAGTAACTGCATTCGTTTCTCTTCGGTAAGCAAAGGATAAAGGTTGTTTAAATTGACTAGATTTATTTATGAACATATTTAATGTAAACAAACACTATCTAAATATAAATTTCTATTATTTATATCAATATCAGTGAAACCGCATTCCAAAAGGTTAACCGTTTCAGACATAATTGGCCACAAACGCACAGACCAACCGACAAAAACTTCAAAGGATTGCATGAAAAGTTATGAGTTAACTACATTATGTTTTAAAAGTAATTCATTACTTACTTCAGTACCTTTCACTTCATTTTCAATCTCTTGCAGAGTTTTGTCTTTGGTTTCAATCAGAATAAAATATAACATTATTAAAGATGTGCATAAAATTAATCCAAAAATGCCGTATAAACCTTCAACACCAGTAGAATCTATCATTAGGGGAGTATATTTTAAAACAATACCGTACATTGCTGTAAAGGCTATACCATTAATACATAATCCTAGTCCTCTGTGTTCTAAAGGAAAAATTTCTCCAGAAATAGTAAAACACAGGGGCAGAACTCCTAAATTTGTTACGAAACTATTAATAACTATAAGGCTAGGAGGTAACCAAACTAAACTGCCCCCAATATAATTTCGATTTATCAAGAATATTGTTAAACATATAAAAAACATAAGTGCAACAGAAGTGAAACCGAAAGTAAATAAAATCGTGCGTCGTTTCAGATTCGTGATCATAAAACATGAACACCAGAGAGCTATTAACGTTACTACATCACTACCCAAAGAACAGTACATCCCTACTGACCCATCTTTTAATATATTAGTCATGATCTGTACTATGTATGCTAAGTTATAATACCTGCCACATGATTCTATGACAATTGTTAGTAACATCGTAATAATAAACGGCTTGCAAAAATCTTTTCTTCTGATATTCTTCCAAATTCTTCCAATGAAACACCCTTCTTGTTTCACCTTTTCTCGCCTCTGGGTTTGAGCTGCGATTAGTTCCACTAATTCTTTCTGAGCCTGTGGTGAATTTCCATTTAACCATGTAAAAGATTTATCACACTTTTCAAATTTGCCTTCCATAGCCAAATGGGCCGGACTTTCCGGCCAAAATGCAGTTAAGATCATTGATAAAATGTTGGTTGACGCACCAATTAGAGCGATTTCCCTCCAAGTACAAATAACAGATAACCAATGGCACATAAGTGATGCTAAAACTATAGCACTTTTTTTGACAGAAATAAAGAAGCCTCTTCGATTTGGAGCCGAGTATTCTGCCAGTATTACAGAGGTAACATATACCCCACTCAGAGCCGGTCCTTGAATGAGTCGAGCGACGTATAAAGAAGTGATGTTTGTGGCGAAGAACAAGATCATAAATCCAACTGAGACACAACAATTAATTCCGTAGTGAGCAACTTTTCGTCCAAATGATTGCATAATTGCTGGCATAATGAGAAAACCTAATATGCCTGTGAATCCTTGGCTTCCAGCTGAAAACAACAGTATATTTAAATGTTATCTTCTTTGGTAAGTATTTACCATTAGTGAATGTTTGACAATCCCACTTAATGTCACTCGCAATTAACGTAACATACATCAATGCAAGTCGTATCGTTCGTACTTGAAGCATGTTGACAACCAAAGTAGGATAAACGCTATGAATGCTCTATCATAGAATTATCTTGTTTTTTAAGATTTTTTTTGTTATACATTTTTACCTAAAATTATTAACTAAAAAAAAAAACTAGAACATCTATAGGAAATCGGGAGGCTGGCAACTCTGTACCTGTGCTTAGCAGATTGGTTGAACCTGGGTCACCAATTAGCCTCATTGCACGATCCACCTCGAATCCAAGGCTGAATAAAGCTTTCATTTCCATTCGACTTTCTTAGGCTAAACATGTTAATATCCTTGTGCAAAATTAGCCTTACAAAACAATTCGTGTGAAAAATAATCTATCTTTCCTAGCAACCTTTAGATAATTTGTAAATAGCGTAATTTGACATGTCTTAAGATTTTTAGGCACTATTCCAGTAGTCGAAACCTAGCGGTCTCTAGCTAGGTCTTCCAAGCGGGAGGGTCGGAATTCCCATTCTGCACGCACCTCTAGTTACAAAATATGCATATTAAAAATTAAATATCAATTGCTTCGGCGAAGGAGAACATCGTGAGGCAACTTATACATCTGGGACTTCACATAAAGTTCTTAAAGACGTGTGAAGTTAGCCGCACTTGGCCAGAATTGCAGACTACAGCTTGTGTTTTAAGAGGGTACCCAAGTGGGCAGCTACAGCAGTGGGTAGTTCCATTAATAATTTTAGCCCTAAATTTCGCACGACTTCTATACAAAGGTTGCCAAAACGAGATTCTCTCATCAAGCTGTGCAGGTTCCTTGCAATACTTACCGATCCAAGAAGCCTGATCAGGTGTTGCTCGTATATCAGTGGAGTTCGGAGCCAAGATTGCTGGGTTGAGAATAGCAGGAAATGATAGAAAGAAGCCAACGCCTAAGCAGTGTAGGTAATCGGAGAACAGAATCAGACTCTAAAAATAGAATAACACATTTCATCTCTCTTACAGTAAATACAAAGAGCTCATAGCCCGATGGCTTGTAACGATCATACGTGATCGGAAAAGTTAAGCAACATCATGCAATGCATGCATCATGCATGCAATATTTTATGAGCGCTTCCATGCTTCGGAGGGTACGTAATACCGTTGGTCCATTCGTTATTTTATTCGTTATTTCGCATAGCATACTTATTAGTTATTCGTTAAACATAGCATTCGCTAAGTTACATCGGGGGCCTTCGCAATGGAGCAGCGTGGTGGAGTATGCTCTAGGCATCCTCAGTCACGAGGACCTGCACGATAGTGGGCCATTGGGTTAAGGCCACATATTAGGCTTTAATTGCAAAAGACACCTCATGGTAAACTAAGGCAGTGAATTGAATCTACTGCCCTGGTCAACTCCCAATTAAAACATTGTTGGATTAGTCACACTAGGATTCCCTGTGTCGTAATATGGCCAAAATTAACATCATACACAGATAACATTCATAATCCGTGAACACTCATCTATCACTCTAATGCCTGCCCCGCCAATTCGATCCTGAGAATAGTCCCTTCACAGTTACTACCAACTAGATCACAGGGCCGTTAAATCGAAAATCCATAGATAAATAGAACCTCCTTAATGCCAAAAATAATTTAAAAATGGAAAATTATCAATCATTATTATATTTTATTCTATTGTTTAAAAAAATACCTGTCTCCATAGATACACGTCAAAACATAGCGCCATCTGTACAACGCATCTATACCAAACCGTGTCTAAAACAAAATAATAACACGCGATATTAACTTCACTTGTAATGTAATTAGTTAACCGCACATGACGTCATAAATGTAACCCACTCCCTACAGTCCGATTCACAGACACATGTGCCGGACCTGCCAGTGTTTTACAAATTAATACACATTTTAAATTATAAAGTTAAATTCATGTGCAAAAAGTACATTCAAGCACTACAGCCGTCTTTAACGAACTTATCTATTAAAACATTCTATTTGCATGTATGTTTATTCAAGTGTTTAAATAATATTAATTAACATATGATGGCGGTCGAGTCGATAAACCATATTTATTATGAAATAAAACTGTGTTAATTGAGTGATAATTTCATCGAAAACTAGGAAACGAAAACATTTTTTTACATCTGTATGTTACAGGAAATGTATGAAATCTAGGAATTGTACATACTCTTATTAAATTCTGAGCATATTCAGGAAATGTATAAAATAATGATTTGAAGATTTTGTACTGTTTTGTACATATATTTCCTAGGAAATGTACGTTTTCTAGAAATTGTATACGATTCCGAGATGATAGGAAATACATAATAGGAAATTCACTAGTAAACTAAGAGTCAAGATTTATATTATTGCTTGGAGCCATATCCAGTAAAAATCAGGTAAAAAGCGTTGGGTTTACATTTGTCGGTTTCTACGTTGAAGTAAATCATCTGGCCTCTTAGTCTAGTGGTTAGTGAACCTGACTGCATAGCCGCAAGTCGTGGGCTCGATTCCCATCCAGGACAAACTTTTCTGGGATGAGCAGGAATTTATGTTCTGGGTGTAATTTTATCTATTTAAGTATGTATTTAAAAATGTATGTTTATCAATTGTCTGATCACCATAATACAAACTAACACTTAGTTTGGGGCCAGATGGCCGTGTGTGAGTTGTCCTAACATATTTATACTTATTATTATTATATTCGTCAAGTTTAGTTCAGCAGATTATAGAGGTACGGTGAGGTAAGGTAAAACAGAAATCCTAATTTCATAACATAAATAGGCCACTGAATCACTAGAATTGTTCAATGCCAATGATTCCTGCCAAATCAATCTTAAATTCCAGTTGTGTATACATACGAATAGTTACATTTAACGACATTTTGTGAGTAAGGAGAACAAAGCAAAGAATAGGGAGAATTCGTTAAGAAAAAATAAAATTGCGACTAAAATGGAGGTCAGGAGCCAGGTTTAAGGTACTAATTGTATCTACACGCGGAAAGTGGAACCCAACGAAGCGAAGTTCCGTGAACACTGACAGAGTCATTATCATTATGGTGTTGTGTGAATAGTTATGTACTACGTAACAAATACAGTTTCGATTAGCTAAGACTTGACTAATTTTGATCACACGTAAGGACATGTGTTAAGGAGTCTTAATATGACGCGATTTTGTGGGCCGTTATACAAGACGCAATTGAACTGAAAGGAGTCAGGTTAGGTTAGGCTAGCTACCTTCATGCAGTACCTATTCACATACCTAATGCAATACATTTCCAATCGCTATTTAGGAAATGTACAGATTTCCTAGTAAACCTTAATCATACATTTTCAACCTGTTTAAGGAATTGTACACATTGCCTGGGAATTGTATATAAGGACGGATTACATCTGTATTACACAAGTTTGAACTGAAAAACGGATGGACCGATTTCCGTGATTTTTGGTTTGTAGAATTTGTGTTAATAGCAAAGTGGAATAGCGTAATTACAGCTGTCGCCTATATATACGATCCCATTATGAAGGTAAATGGTGTATTCTTAGATGATGAAAGAAGCCTATTAGTTGTTAACCAAACATCTCT
>DWKC01000883.1:0-11245 GCA_018249195.1 Racta chiria
CATAAGTGTTCATAGATCTTTCTATGAACTAGATAGATCTAGATAGGTATCTTTCAGATATAACACCTGATGGTTGGTATCTGGCATAAACTATACAAATTAATAACACCAGACACGTAGAATTTCCCAGTAAGGTAAAAGGCACAGAGAGAGAATCTAAAGAGCACCTAGGTATTTCTTCACTTCCCTTTCCAATACGTAATTTGATATTTCATCGCGATGAATATAAATAAGATACAAGAATAATAATTTCAATAAGCATTAAGCTCGCCATTTGTACCAATCTTGTGGATAATAAAGGTTAAATAAATAAAATAAATATAAGGTTATACTATATTTATCAAGTACTAAATAACTAACTAACTTACTTTTCTTATTAGAGCTCTCGAACCTGTCTTCCTCATGTCCATTGTACGTCCGGTCCTCGTCATACTCGTAAACCTTAAAGCTCTCGAAGGAATACAGTTTGGCTGATTTACGAATGCCGTCTATTCACCTAAACTTTTCCAAACAAACCTTTTAGAGGCAGTTTCGGGAGCCGGAGAATTTTGTCCGTAAAGTTATTATTGGCCACGAAAATAACAAATTCACTCGCACAGAGCATACAACAAATGCACAAGTCCGAAAGTATCTGTCCCCTGGTATTGTTAAAATTTTGTTGAGCGCACTGGTTCAGAAACGATCTTCTCGACAATCGAATACAGGAAGCGAGTCTACACACGTCTCATTGTCCACCCGAACAATGGTCACAAAAACGTCATGATATTCGAACGGGATCGAAGTGATTTGAAATTTAAATTTCGTTGAAAAGTTCGCGATCACTAAACACGGGAGCTCAGTTCGGCGGGAGCGCTCGTGAGGGTGACTGCGTGCCGTCTGGCCGGGTTGCAGTCTCCCGACCCGCCGCGCCGGCGCCCGGAATTGTGTCAGACAGTACCCGGAGCACCCCGGTCTCATACACCTCTCTACGCTTCGCGTTCGACGCATCAATACATTCGTTACCGTATGCATACCCGGCAATTTGTAATTACAGCTCACATGCTATTATCTCTGAAAGAATAATGCTGAAGTCGGACCTCGACGTGGAATTTATAATGGAGCTGTATATAAAACAATGTCCATACAGTCATCTCTATAATGGAAAATGTGACATAAACAACGTAATTAATATCAAGCTTGTAAGGAATATTTATGCCAATGTAATAGGAAATAATTGCGTACAAATGAAACAACTAATGCCCTCACATTTTCTATCTATGACTAGCGTGAAAATTTATGAAGCTAAAGATCGGGTGATTAATGGCGAAACAACACGGTATGGGAGAGTCATTCAACAAAGGTTTGAGGGGCATTACAAGGCGTAAATTGTCTTAATTATTAACAGGACACATCACGCGACCCACATAATCCGTAATAAGGCCATCGAATGAGATACTATGCATACTACTCAAAACAAAATAAAGGCCACTGTAATTTTAAAGGATTCTCATGTGTTTGTGGAATTTAGGTGTTAGTAATGATACCTACGTACATAGTTACTCTGTTACTCAGATTTATAATTTTTGAATGAAGTAAACTAAATTAAAAAGTATAAATATAAATGAACAACGGTTTTATTTTTGTATTGTTCAAAAAAACACTTGAAAAAGCTAATCAAATCTTGTAAACATTTGTGAATAGTGTTTTTTGCATTGTTTGCAGTATCGTCTGCCCTTTAGCGAACGAATTTCTGAAGCCTAGAACCGATATTTTCCAACAGGGGCCGCATTATTGTTACAGAAATTTGCTTCCAGATTGATTTGAGCACCTCAACCAGTTGTTTCTCATTAGGAACTAGTCCGTCAGTGCTGCGAACGCTCCTTTGGAGTACATGTGTTCAATCGGGTTGAGATCTGGATATGGTAACACCTGGATATCAGCCTCCACTAAAGCAGCTCCAGAGGCCTTTGGCAGTATGTGAGCATGCATTGTCATGCATCAACTCAAACCTTGCACCAATTCTCTGTGCAACCACGTGGGGTCTGATGATCTTCACAATGTAGCACTTAAGTGTTTCAGTGCATTCGTTGAGGATTGCAAGCCCCACTCTACACGATGACAAATGTCTCCACACGCCATTACATTGAGCCCTCCGAATCTATCACTTTTATGGATGGATTCATCAGAAAATCATTCTCATTGTTGCCTCCACGCCAGTTCTAAACCACCACAAAAAAAATCACCTTACTCAGTAAACACCTTATCACCTTAATCAGTAAACATCACTGTAATCCAATCTCTTATACCCCAGTCAAGATGTCAGTTTGTAAGTGGAATCGGCAGTAGACGTCTCCTGGAGAACTGTTGGTCTTTGGGCAACCGGTAACTAATAGTTTTGTGTACTATCACGGGTACAGTGGCTTGGCGCTACCTATTTTGTAAGGAGCGGGAAGTTATGAAGCGCTCGCTAGGCGCGTAAATCTAACATAATGATCTTCTTGAGCAGTGGTGTCTCAAACTCTGCCCGATCCTAGTATTCTGGATATTGTGAGAGTCTTTTGAAATCGATTGCAACCTTTCTGGATCGGTCCACGCGAATAGCCGAGCTGTTGAGCTACAGAGTGTTGTGAATCCATCTTATAACTAATAATGGTTACTAAAGAAATTCATAATCAAATTAATCTTTCAATTTTATACAAGTGGTTCACTCCAATAATTTATTTATTGAAATCTTTATTATACCAAAAAGGATGTGGTACAAAATGCGGACTTAATACTAACAGTATTCTCTACCAGTCAACCTTTGGTCTAAGCAGAAATCAGCGTATCAACACACAGCAGCAATTGTCAGCACAATTCCATATTAAATATAACCTTATAGATTATAAACTATGTGCCAAGGATAAAAGGTTATATTATAACCGATATCGATTGCTAGGAAACGATTGCGGGTAAACATTCTCTTCGCATTGTGGCGGAACTATAGGGTCTGATTATGAAATCGGAAATCAGTAACAATATAAGCATGTAATAAGTCTTTCATTATAGCAGTGATAGCCTAATGGTTTGATGTTTATTTGTGTTAATTGTTTAATGGTCTCGTACGGGAGATCCCGGGTACAAATCCTGATGCGCGCACCTCTAATTTTCAAAATGATGTGTGTATCAGAAGTTGATTATCACTCGCTACGGTAAGCAAAACATTGTGAGGAAACCTGCACTCCCGAGAGTTCTCATAAAAGTCCTCAAAGGTGTGTGAAGTTTACCAATCCTCACTTGGCCGGCGTGGTGGCCTGTACCCCTCACATTGTGAGTTGGCGACCCGAGCATAGTAGTGGGACAGACAAGGGTTGCAAAGAAGAAGTCTTTTCCACTATATTTATCTTGTTTCACTTCTTTATCCTAATCATACACACATTTTTTTTAAGTTGCATGACGTGTACAATTTTATTAATTGAGGAAAACAGCACAAGTGCTATAAAACCCACCTATTGTCTTTCGCTCTGGGATCCGGTAGTCGGAAGATCTTAGCATTAGGTTCATTGTCACCATATTTTTATTCTTAAAAAAAATCTATAGCTGCAAGCATGGACGTACCCAGCTTCTGACCTGGGGGGAGGGGGGTTTCCGAAGAGACCCAAGGAGGGCAAGCTACATTTTTATCTGGATTTCATGCGTAATACTATGTTCAAAGCTTAACTTAATGGTTTGAACGTTAGTCTCACGCACGGGAGGTCCTGGGTTCAAATATTGCTGCTCTCGCACCTCTAATTTTCAAAGTTATGTGCATATCAGAATTTGATTATCACTAGCTACGGTGAAGGAAAACATCGCGAGGAAACAGTCTCTCCCGAGAGTTAGTTATATTTAAAGTCATTAGAAACGTTTTTTATCTTTAGACAGCAATCGTTACGCTATGTCGGAGGCTTTCGGGCGGCATAATAACTTCTGACGTTTGGGTTGGTCACTAACCTCTCACCAATCCGCATTGGAGCCGCGTGGTTAAGTTTGCTCCAAGCTTCAATATGAGACACGTGCTCAGTAGTGGGCCATTAATGGGTTGAAGCCACTCAATCATAGTATACCAACGGATGCTTAGGAATCTTAACAGTCTTGTGTTGGTCTTTAGTCTGACTAATTCCAAAGAAAGTGAGAGCTATATATTCTCTTTCTATTCACGGCGTTCCGTAAAACAGTTCGTCGACTTCTTTACGTAAGAAGATACAAAGTATTGTATTTTTTCAAATTTTAAATCAAATATTTTTTTTAGGAATTGTCCTTGATACAATCTTTTAATCATTAATTACATAGTTTTCCATGGATAATATATTTATTCAACTCTCTGTTCCTGAAGCCATCCTAGGAAGCCTTGATAAAATGCCTATGTCAGGAGGCTCCGATTGTACATAAAATGATTTTTGTATGTAGATGGATTGACGAAGCATAGGGCTCGCGAGCTCTGTCAAGAGGATAAATATCGTTTATAAATACCGGTGTCAGTCGTGTTTCTGTAAGCACATAACAAGTTTAATATTGTGCTAAACCTCATCTGATACGAATTACTTCGTACACGAAACTCGATCAGAGTAAAACAAGCGTTTGAATTAACATTATATTGAGAAATTATACAAGTAAGTACTAAATCGTGCAAAGTTTTCAAGTAAATCCGATAAGTAGAAGCGGGTCAGGTTGGGTGGATTGCAAGATCGTAATACAGGAGCTTCGGAAAGGCTTCGAGAAAGTTCGATGTAAATTATAAGAGGAGATTTGTAGGCAAATTCCTGTTACTGATAAAATAAGTAAATAATACTATTCTGCGAAAATTTTCAAATGTCTACATCTATGACACAAGTCCTAGTATCTAATTGGGTTCTGTTTTCACACTTTGAGTACAGAACCCTAATAATGAGTCCCAATCGACGAATTCAAAACCAAAAAGTATTTTTAACCAACATCCAAAATGGAGGTTGTCAATTCCACAGTATTTTTTAATATTTTTAACTCGTACTGTATGCACCGATTTTGATGATTCTGTTTTATTTGTAGCGGGCGCTTGTCATTTGGTCCCATTTAAATTTGAGTGAGCAACAAATGACGAGTTGTTTTTGTGTAATTCCTAATAATGCGTATTTCATTGATTTCGACCGCGTTGATGATGTTCTTATTTTATTTCTTTTCGATGCCATTTGAAGTAGGTTTTTGGTTAAAATAATATTTTTTCTTATTACATAACCGTCGACATGTCGCGACGAAGTAAATCTATCGAAGCAAGGAATTCAATTTCCAGTAATGAGGTATTCACCAATCTTTTCATCTAATCGCTCCCCCGATCGACCTGTGACATTTCGAAAGTGAACATTACCGGCCAGTAACCTGAGACTTACGTTTCCTCACGTTCTAAATTTATTTTCGTATTTAAAGCAAATGAGGCGGTATTGTTTATTTGCTTTTTGAGCTTATGATCGGATAATGGCTTGTTTTCAAAACTTAAATGGCCTACTACTGAGCACTAGTCTCTCCTCTTCCTTAGGAGGCCTAGTGCATACTCTACCACCACGCTATAATGCGGATTGGTAGATGCCCAACCCAATTAGATTAGTGGAGGGGTTAGTGCCCAATCAAAATGTCAGAAGTGTGAAGCCGCCCGCAGCGGATTGGTGGATGCCCAACCCAATTGGATTGGTGGAGGGACCCAATCAAAATGTCAGAAGTTTAAAGCCGCCCGCAGGCCTCTGACATTGCTTAACGATTGCTATCTAACGATAACTACCGCGACCGACGGATTTTCATGCCCTCCGTAGCAAGGAAGCGCTCATGATATTTTACTACAAGTGGTCACCCATCCTTCTACCGACTGCGCCCGCTGTTGCTTAACTTTTTCAATCACATACGATCGAAACGAGCCGCCGGGCTACTAAGGCTTGTAACGTTACACACGTTGTAACTTGGAACGTTTGTATATGTGTAAATAATTTATATGTTTGATTATGCGTAGTAGAACTTATGTAACAAATAATTTATATGTCAATTGAAACATAGCTGATAATATATCAGAAGCTTTACATAAAAACTATGAGTCGTTAAACATATAATGCAATAACCGAATGAAGCGAACTATTTCTAACGCGGCAAATATATTTATTTGTGGCATTCCGGCAATATCTAGCTGAATTGCCGACGAGTGCATAAGGAAACACACACTGAATACAACGTATCTATTCTACAGTAAGTTAAGTTCTATACAGTAGGTAAGTACGCCTGGGAGACTTTTAGCGACTATTAATAACGTAACATTGCAGTTTCTTTGAAAAGCGTATAAAAGTTTTATTTATGCTATAAGCGGGCATCTATCTGGTTGTCTCAGTAGACAGGACACCTGGTAGGAAGAGATCACGACCGTCCATGATCGTCAGCTACATAAAACAGAAGTTGAACAATACATGGAGGTATAGCTTAAATTATAACAGCTGTATCTTATGTTGGTAATCCTATAAATAATTAAAACAAAGTTTGTGAGGTATTCATGTAGTATATTATATTGAAGTCGGGCTTAATATTGTTGGTTCACACAGAATGTTATTTGATTGGACACAAGTCTAGCAATATTTTAAGATAGTGTGTTTGAGATTTCGTTAGATGTGAACAATTCAATCTTTTTAATAATTATCAATAGATGCAAATTCTGTGTGTGCCTTTTTTGTCTTTAGATTTTTATATGAATTAGGTATATAAATAATATTGCCGTTGTCCTGCATTAACTTGGCCTTTTTAACGTGAATTGGTGTTGTGTAGACAGCTTTTTAGTTGGTGATTTTTATAAGCCCAGTGCGGTCACACTCCATCCCAAAGAATTTGCTCAAAATTTTGGATTGAGTGGTCAAGTCAATTTATTTGGTATTTGGAGGGTACTTTGGAAATTTGACGGTATTTTTATACATTGGCTGTATGCAGAAAAGCGTATGCAGTCACTTATTAGTAAATTATTTACGCTGTGTAATCTATGTTCATAAAATCATATTCTCATTGAATGTCATTTCGAATTTTTTTTTATCAAATTAAATTCGACGTCCATTACATTGCCTTTTACCTTTGTATAATTTTTGTGGTGATTTCGCACGATTTCAGATAATGAATGTATAACATGATAATATGAATTTTATTATTTATTTGTGACAATTATCGACGTATCATTACGTACATATCTGATGCACGAAACAGCAGTTTTTGAAAATATTTAATGATTTCGTAATACCACGTTAGGGTTTTGATCAAATCTATTGTCAAATAAACATTTTTAATCAGTCACTTGCATAATGTTTTTTATATTAAATCTAACTAACAGTGAAGCCATGATGGTCATGAACTAGATTTTCAATTTTTCATATTTTTCATTTTCACTGTACTGTAGCACATGTAATATATCTTCTACAGATTAAAAATAGTTAAGTAGTCGTAACGTTTTTTTTCTATAAAAGAAGTTTAATATTCCTACCATTTTAAATTATAATCAGTAGCTGGAAATAGATCGTAATTCTTACTTTGTTCTTCATGATTATATTAGGGTATGCATCACATAAAGCCAAGATGGAATTTAAAGACTCCCATAAATTATTAGGATCTAACAATTAAAAAAAAATGAAGTTTACGTCACTGCACATTATCGTAACGTTTTGGTTTTTAAAAATCAATATCAATATATAAATCGTCAATGCGGAATAGATTTTAAACGACAGTTGCCTTTCTAAACTGTCAATTAAAACTAGAAAAGGTGAAGGGTAGTACGACTTATTGTTACTGTCATTCACAGACGCTAGAGGGCTCTGCTTATCTTATACAAAAATTAAGTAGGACAATACTACACACTACGCCTTCAGGTATACATTGTTATTTATGCCAAACTTCTGTTGTAATACGGACTTCGAAATCCATTTTGACTGACCCCAGATTTCAGTATTTATTTTTCATGGAAACTGATCAGTTTTGACAGATCTATGGGAAAGTAAGTTGGCTCGTTTATAAAGGCTACATTCTCTCGCATAATATTCTAATTTGTTCATTCATAATAAAAGTAGCTATTGTTAATGTTTAGGAATAATAACTAAAGCAATAGAAATCGTGTGAACAGATTTCATATTTAAATTCAATAACATGTCAACTATAGAGCGACTGGAGCGAGAAATAATATTTTTTACTATTTTAACAAGTTTCAAATTGTTCGGTACATCGCGCTCGGTAACTCATATTAGGTCGATTGGTCTAATGGTTTTGCCAGCAAAGTTAGCCTACATGCGGGTCTAGTAGGTGATATAGTTGTTGACCGTTACATATTTTCAACATACATACATTACAAGATGATTAAGCTTGTCTGGTTTAGATGTGCTTCGAGGTACCGCGTAATATTGATGTTTAGCCAATTTATTATTTTACTAATGTGAAGCTTAGTAAAATATTATTAATGAAATAGTCGCTTTATCTAGATTATCTAGAATAATATATATACAATAGTTATGTGGAAATGAGGGTACTTACTGAAATCGAAATACTTACTGAGTTCTTTATTTTCCCGCCAATTCTTTTTCCCAGTGTCATAGTTTAAGAAAATATTGGCATTTTCATTTTGTTAAAATCACATTGTCGCGGGTTATATTTAAAAAGTAAATTGGTACTCACGATTTGTTTATTGTTATACCAATATTTCGATCCACAACATGTCGTGAGCACCCGTTTGTCCAATAGATCGTAATGTTAGTTTCTCTTTTCAATCGAGATCTTTCTATGATATACAATTTGTATGTTATATAAGTTTTATAACATCAAATTCTATAATAAGGACATTTTTATGATACAGTTTGTAAACTTACCCTATAACTGAAAATGTACAAAAACGGTTACAGATTATATTACGAATTATTAGTGTAACATTTTCAGAAACTATCTGGGTTTATATTGTAAACCATTTGTTATACATTGCGGGCTTCAGTTAAAATTGATACCTCACGTTTATAGTCAGAAATGATCTGGTGCGAGTGCTTACTACTCTCTCAGCGCAACGTAAACTAATTAAATTATGTTTTGTATCGGAACACTGCCATCGGGTCGCTTTTGATATGGCTGCCTCTAATCTCATACAAAATTTAGATTAAGTTACGCCGATTGAGTAGTAAGAAAAACGCACTGAATCTCAGTTTTATTGTCAGTTCACTTCTATTTTCGCTTAAACGTGATTGTAAAATATTTCAACAGATTGGAAATGCTTTTTTTTTCATATACGTTTCGTTTCGATGGAATTACGTTTCACATAATTTTATAAGACAAAACATATCAACTTAGTAAAAACTGAAAATCTGGAGCCTGCATTTGTCTCTATTGTTGCCATTTGACTTTGTTTCGTCAGTAGTTCTCTTGTTTCATATTTGTCGCATTTTGTAAAACAAGTTATCGCTCACAAATCATATGTACACAGTTGTGCTTTCCATACATGGTTACTTCAAAACGTTGATTGACAGCCGTCTGTATGGAGTCTGTTGACGTTTCGTGCTATACAAACCAAAACTCCGGTTGTAATCGTGTGTAAGTTCGTTGGTTGTTTTTCGTGTTCACAACGATCCAGTTACTGTTGTTATGTGCATTTCTGTCATCGAATATTCTCGAAGCACAGCGGTAGGGGCGGGGCGGTGCGTTTCTAATTTGCTAGATAATATGATGGATATACTGCAGACGGTTTTGAACACGCGCCTCTGAAATGTCTTTCATATTTTCTAATACATTATTTCGAAGGCTTTAAACCATAGGGGCGTATACGTAAAGTATACGTATCCCTTCTTTTCCGAACCTAATTATTTAAAAATATGCATGAGCCTCAAAAAGTGCTGCCAGTGCTTCCATTATGTAGATAATGTATTGACAAATTTTGAAACTCAATTTTTTTATACGCCGCTATGGTTTGAAATTCTCGTTCCCGTCAATTGCGTGTCGGAAACTTAATAATTCGTTATTTATTCCGTGTTACATTTTACTACTTAAATTAACCCCATTCTTATGCATAATCATTATAGATAATTAGATTTTAGTCAACACGTTGCAATAATTCGCCTAAAGGCAAAACACATTAGTGAATAGACAAATTATTAACACGAAATGATATTTTAGCTGGTTTTTATTTAATTCTTGATTTTATTATGATTTATTAATGTGTTATATGTATAGGGGAAGGATTTGTTGAGTATTCTCGGTCCGGTTGTACAGAGTTCAGTGCGGTGCGCGGTTTGTAAATATCTTTTAAGGTTGTTATATACGATGTAAATTGCTCGCTTTAAGTCACGTTGCCGAGTGTGCTGTGCGTGATTCGTTTACAGATGTACTGTAAAAATTGATAAAAACAGTAGAGAAGTTTTTAACGGCGGATAGGACTGTGATCGTATCATACCACTGCCTTTAGCATATATCTGCTAATCACGAATTATGTCGTAGACTTTCCTACTGTTTTTTTTAAATGGAATATTAATAAAGCGTGGGGCGTGTACGTGTATTTTGTATGGGTATGAGCAGTCGAGAGATATTTTTGTAAGTATCGTACTTGTAATCGTGAAAGTTGTGAGGTAGTGAGAGATGTAGACGTAAAGGATTAATGTATGTAACGTTGGAATTTAACAGGCCATGGTTGTAATTTGTTTCCCAATCGAAGTTCGCTCGCGTTGACGTAGTTGGAAAATGTACGAGTGATTAAAGTAAACTTTTGACAGTTTTACCCAAGTGTTTTATTTTTGTAAGCTTTTGTGGCGCGGGCGGTCTTCGATTGCGATCTGTATAGATCGTTAAGTGGATGAAAACGACGCGACACAGTGCACTCTCAGCGTTTTTACGTCTCCGTAGAATGTTAGATGAAATCTTTGTGATAAAAAAATCCTTTGAAATATCATTCAGTAGAACGATGTCAGTGTATATATCTTAGTATTAATGTATAAGCGAAAGCCAGGATTATATTTAGTTGAGATTATGGTTCACTGTCTCCGCGTCCATCGGTAGTGTAGCGTATCGTTTCGCTCCCACGTCTGTATGTCTCTATACAAATTGTTCTTGTAAGGTATTCGATGTAACGATGGAATATTTTGCAATATATTATAAATAATATAATTTTTTTACTGTAAGTGGATCGTAACATAGTAGAGCTGTATATTATCCAGATGTCAAATATTATTTCTTTTTTAATGTTTGAACTATGTATGTAAAATTTAAAGTAATAATATATAATTAAAGATGTTATGAT